>BLKR01003760.1:0-132572 GCA_011170035.1 Teleogryllus occipitalis | reverse complement strand
TCAACTTGAAATAAGTATCGTCGGTCGAAGGTCATAATCGAAGTCTCCCCTGTGGTGAAGGTAGCAGAACCAGAAAGGAGACTTTACTGATGACCTTATTCTACTCAATTTCACTCCGGAAACAAGGGGCGTGTCCTACGTGGACTACAACTGGCGTCGGACAACGCGCAATTGCTTGTTGCGGTTTCATTCTTCGTGTTACTTGATATTACGCGGGATAACGCGCATTAAGTTGTGCGTAGGTGACAGAAAGCACACGACTGTCGCAGATTGGTGATACCCGCCGTTCCGCGCGGAAAAGCAATGAGTTTCATTAGCCGCTTGCGTCAACCCGCTACTGAAAACATTTCGTACGTCAGTAGGTGAGTAAAGGGGTCTTCAGAGAGACGGTGGTCCATCAGTGCAAGAGGCAATGATGGCGTGACAAAACGTAGACACAGAGGACAATGCAGATACAATTATGGTGAGAGCACAAACTCTCGAGAAAGATGTGAAATTACTAATGAAAAAGTACGAAGGAAAAAATTGAAAATAACTGATTCATTTAAGATCAAATGAAAATGTAGAACTTTTTAGTTCGTGCTGTTAATGTGTTTTGCAGAAACTCCCTCCATGTTAATAAAATCAGTCGTTGAGAAGAAATTCAATTTAACTTTTACATCTTTGGATACAGCGAATCTCGGATACAGTGATTCAAACTTGTTAGTCCACAGGAGTTGACTATAGCCGTAATCGACTCTATTATTATCCTTCAAATGGTATCACGTTCTGACATACCGCGCCAGCAAGTTGACACTTGTGCAGTGATTGTTGAGTCAACACATCCAGTGCCTTAGTACCTTACCTCGTTCGCGTTCGCCTACTGGTAGATAGTGAATTGTTGCTAGTAGTGAATTATACCTGGTATAATCTTATTTCTTATTCGTAATACTTGTTTAATACCTTTTTTACCTTTTTTGTAATACTTTTGACAATTTAGGGAAATAATATTTTTCTTAATCGGGTTCATTTTCATTCTGCTTTTTGATTATATTCCTTTTTTCCACGTTGCTTGTTTTACCCTCCACCGTAGAGTTTAATGCATTAGTTTGATAAGTTTTCTTCGCATTTTGCTTTTTTTAACTAGCGTAGATTAGAAACCTGCGTTATTTACACTGATTAATTTCAATATAATTTAGCCTCAAGTATAAGAAAGAAAACTTCCAAACTATTAAGCTAAAAATTGTGTATCATATTTTCTTTGTTAATGTTCGTTCATTTTATAATTTATAAAGAAAAGAATTTCCGATTTTGATGTAGTATTAACAATACTAGGAAGAAATTTATGAGGCTCCCAAATGGCGAGATTTGTTGATGAATTCTTTAGTCTTTGTGGATATTTCAAAAGTAAAATCTATTTCTAAGAACTATTTTTCCCCCTAATATGTCGGTGCAGACACGTCGTTATTAATTTATATTTTCCGGTGTATTATTTACATTTCTAATATCCCATAATCTCACTTCCGTAATTAAGCAAATTGCGAACAAATTACTTTTCACGAGACCTTAAGGACTTCGATTTTTTCAATGAACTTCGGATAGAGAAGCTAATGCAGTTTCCGCACAGATTATGTATTTTACATACATAAAACCCTGTAAACAATATAAATGTCACAATTTATTGCTTTTGAATTATAAGTTAATGTATCTTTAAAATTTCAAAATCTTGCTATTTAATTTAAGTAAAATTTAAAAAAGTTCTTTCATTATATCCGCAAAAATTTTTTTCATTAGGTTTCCTGAGAGAGTGTAGAAAAACATTTCAGTTCATCACAATTTTTTTATTTATTTATATTAAAAAATATGGAGTCTAATAGTTTCTGGGGAAATTTCACCATAAAAAATACTATCTTCCTTTAAAAATTTATTTAAGATAGATTTTAAATTGTTGAACATCAAGGTTAGATATCGAAAACGAGATATGTATCAAAGACATTTACATACAATTCACATTGCTTTTCCATAATTTAATCAACGAATGACATTAGTCATTTACGGTAATTTATACCTATCGTGTTGCCTTGAAATGGGTTTGAAGAATTTTAAGTGAATGCGAGAAACGAGATCTGTGAGTAATGTCCTGGAATGTAATGAATTACATTTCTCATTTTTACGTCGTTAAGTGTACAAATACACTTACGTCCTTAAATGTAATAATTATTGGTGGAATGAAAAATATGGAACCATTGGTGAAGAAAAAAGAATCTTTGTATAAAAGATGTATATCGTCCCATAATCCCCTGGACAAAACTGCTTATATGAAACAAGTTTCCTTCGTGAATAAGCAAGTGTGTAGGGCAATGGATCAATATTGGGAGCAAGTTTGTAATGAAGTAGATAGATACATAGGAAGCTAACGGTCAAGAGAAGCCTGGAAAACTATTTCAAAATTAAATAATAATCGTAATGAAACCAGAATTCTGAATCAGATAAGTCTCCAGCAATGGAAAGAAGACTATTGTAAGTTGTTAACCGAAGAAAGACCTGATTTCTGTCGCATTAGTTACACTAGACATGCAGAATCACAGACACTGTCAGCTATCACACGTCTCAAGAAATTATACAAGCTCTGAAAAAAAAGGTATAAGTCAACTGGTCTTGGAGGTTTAACTATCGAGCTATTAAAATATTCACCAAGCCTTGTTTTAGATTATGTGACAATGTTGTTTAACAGAAGTGTTTTAACCAATTGCGTGCCTGAAGAATGGAAGAATGCGTGGATTAGTTTCATTCATATAAAGAGAAACAGGAAAGACTGTTTAAACTATCGAGGAATTAATGTAATAGCTTCTATTGGTAGACTATGGACGGAGATTGACTCAAAGACTGGAAATGGAGGTCAATGAATTGAGGAACAAAGTGGTTTTAGGGCAGGAAGATAGATATTTATTCTTTATTAAACAACTTATTAAAAAGAAAATCTCAACACACAGAGTATTACACTTAATTGTTATTGATTTAAGGAAGGCTTATAATAGTGTTCCTATAAATAAAATGTGGGAAGTCCTCACAAAAGTAAACACAAACCCTGCCTTAATAAATGTAAAAAAAAAGTCTCTATGAAAACACTATGACTCATGTTAAGATGAAAAATGAAATATCAGAAAAGATTTCAAACTACCAAGGAATTAGTGTATTAGCTACTATGGGTAGACTATGGACGAATTTTGACTCGAAGACTGGAAATGGAGATCAATGAAATTGAGGAACAAAGTGGTTTTAGGGCAGGAAGATCTTGTATTGTTAATATATTCTCTATTAAACAACATATTGGAAAGAAATTCTCAACACACAGAGAATTAAACTTAATTGTTATTGATTTAAGGAAGGCTTATATTTGTGTTCCTATAAATAAAAATGTAGGAAGTCCTGACAAAAGTAAAGGCAAACCCTGCCTTGATAAATGTAATAAAGAGTCTCTATGAAAACACTATGACTCATGTTAAGATGAAAAATGAAATATCAGAAAGATTTCAAACTACCAAGGAATTAGTGTATTAGCTACTATGGGTAGACTATGGGCGAATTTTGACTCGAAGACTGGAAATGGAGATCAATGAAATTGAGGAACAAAGTGGTTTTAGGGCAGGAAGATCTTGTATTGTTAATATATTCTCTATTAAACAACATATTGGAAAGAAATTCTCAACACACAGAGAATTAAACTTAATTGTTATTGATTTAAGGAAGGCTTATATTTCTGTTCCTATAAATAAAATGTAGGAAGTCCTGACAAAAGTAAAGGCAAACCCTGCCTTGATAAATGTAATAAAGAGTCTCTATGAAAACAGTATGAGTCATTGTTAAGATACATGGTTGTAGGTGTTAAATTTCAAAACTAACTTCTACAAAGTGCACCCTCTCATCAACACCCGAGAAGTCATCTTCGCATCCTAGAAGAATATCTTATTTGTATCTTAGTTAGTTTTGTAATTTAAGTTAATTAGTTTACTGGTACATATCATATTTACATGATAAAATGGGAAAAAATCCCTCTAAAGGTGTACATTTTTGTAGTCTATGGCCATAGACTAATTCAGGGTGATGTATTTTTCAATACTGGTTACATCTAAGACAGGTTATTTGGGTCCAAAGCAAAATTGGAAAATTATGATACAAAATTTTCATGATATAAAACAGGTTTTTATTTATTGTAAAAAATGCAGATGTGCTAGCCCTTCAGGCTAACAAAATATGGAATTTACATAATATTTGGGATATTATAGACACCTTGTTTGGCCTCATAGCGTCAGAAATAAAATGTTATTAACAAAATAAAAATTTAATTGTATGCAGGCATGTAGTTCGCCTGCCGCCCGCTAGATAGGCCTAGTGCGCATCATGAGTGCCTCACAAGTTGCCTATTCAAGGAGTTTCTATATTCTTTGCTCTTTGTACTAATATCGATTTGTGACTTGTCACATCTCGATGCGTGTAGTTCCCTCTCCCCTCAGGGAGAAGCTATTTAAGCGCCTGCGAGCGCTGACTCTAGGGCATTCTCATCTTTTAGGCTCCGATAGGTCCATTTTGCTTGGGCGCGTCAGCCCGACCGCGCGTCGTTTTTATCGGCTTCGGCCGGCAGGTAACATGGTAACGGGTGTCATTTAGTTATAAGCTAATGTAATGAATTTTTGGAACGGCATTTATGCCGTATTAGTGATGGAATTGGATTGGTACATAATGTATTTAAGTATGAATATTTTGTAAGTCTTTGTTATGATGTTGCGCATGTGCTGATTTTTATCTTTTGTTTTGGTAATAACTGTTTCGCGTCGAGCCACTTATTGTTTGTTGGCGGCGACTCAGTTTTTTGAATATTTGTGTCTCTGTACTTGCCAAATTGCGGCAGACAGATAAAATATACGCATGCCGTGTCGTGTCTATAGGAAAAGGCGGCGGTATTGCGTGTGATTGCGTGTCATGGCCTATTCCGGCGCAATCTCATGTTGGTAATTGAGTGAGTGCACATTACTAAATTGTGTGTTTATATGTTGCAGCTTCACTAATAGCTTCAAGTCTTGAGTAAGACGCAGGACGCCTGGGACCTCTGAAGCACTTGTTCTACGGCGGAGCTAGTGCCCGTACGGTTCGACCGTGGCACATTTTGTACGCTCCGGCCTTGGCCCCGTGAGCTCGCCTATTGTTCGCAGCTCGGGCAACAAGCTGCTGTCGGCAGTGGTCGGCGGTTTGTAAAGCAGCTTTTTGGTAGAAAAAATCAGCACAACACACAGATGTGTGAGGTATTAAGTGTAAGCGCACTAGAAAATCCAATCCAATTTCATCGAGGTATTAAGTGAGACACCTTGAAGGTTACCATGTATGTTTCATTTTATGAATTGTTGGTATCGGGCATTTATTATAGTTGGTATTTTCATTGTTGTTCCCAGCTCAATCGAGCCTTTTAACTCTGTAATTCTGTTTGATGCCTTCTTTGTGTTCTGAAGGTATAGTTTCAGATTGTTACAGCATGCAACTCAATTTGTTTATCTTTTTTTAATTGAAAGGTTCCTGTGTGAAGGCCTTTGTCAATTTTGCTAATGTAATTAAGGCGTCGGAATTCCTAAAGTGGATGTTTGTTTCGACGCTACTTGTAATTCTGTGTAATTAAACTTTTTGTAGGTATTTCGTGAACTGGCCTCGCTCCGTTCACTACATTTTGTGATAAAATTCTATGTTGGTAATTCAGTGTGATTCCTCGATTGTAGAAGTGTATTTTTCCTACTCGAGGAATAATGTGTATAACTTGTTATTGATTGTAATAAATTGGTTAATGTACTTTGTTTCCTCTTAGTGTTCATTAACCTTTCTTTCCCGCCAATGTGAAGTTTATTCGATAAGCTTGAATCTGTAAGCGTACTCCCTATTGGAATATACGCACTTCATTTCGAAGTCAACGCCCTAGGAGGTTTTCTGTGTTAGCTCTGCTGAATCTTAGGTTTAAAAATACATGGTCAGCCGGCATATTTGTAAAGTAAGTTATTTGTTCCTGATTAGTTCAGGTGGCGACCGTGAGTAAGTTTGTATTCGCAGATTTTGCGATTTTGTTGTATTGGACATGCCGGCTCTGATAAAGTGAGTAACAGGCACTTATTTTGTCATTAAATGTAACAGTAGGTAAATCTGGGAACGATCCAAAAGCAGAAATAGGTATTCTTCGAGTAGTAAAAGAATTTAAATATCTTGGAGTGACTCTTAGTTCAGATAGAACTGATGATAATGACATTATAAAAAAATATGCACAGGAAAGGAAATTACTAGCAGACTTCATAATATTATATGGAACCAGAATACTAGAAAGCAAAGTAAGAGACAAATATACCAGACAATGGTGGAGAGTTGTTTGACATACGGATCTAAAATTTGGGTTAAAAGAGATGCAATAACCTCTCGGTTAAATGCTATGGAAATGAAATTTTGGAGACGATGTTGTCAGTATACCCTGTTTGATAGAATCCAAACGAAGAGTTTAGACAGATAATGAAGATAGAGACAAGTGATCGAAAATGTAGAATCCAAACAACTCCAAAGGTATTGTCATCTAAAGAGAATGCAGGTTGACAGAATACCAAAAATTGTCTTTGGATCATTTTCGAAAGAAAAAAATGAGGAAGGTCAAGGAAATCTTGGAAGTCCGTCATCGACTCGGCAATGAAGAGAAGAAGAATAGATGAAGATGCATGTGGAATAAAAAATATTGGCGTGTAGAGTGCAAGAAACCTTCATTAGAACTGTAAAATATTCGATTAATAATAAAAGTGTACAAATACCGATTTTCAAATGAGTGTGACCCACAACTTGGTCCTATGAAACGTAACTAATACCTTATTCACATAAACATACAAAACAGTAGCCTTTTATGTTTATATAGATTCGCACACAAAACGATTAATAGAGCAATTACAAATGTGAAAATGAACACAAACTAATCTGAGGTTTTGAAATTTAAAACTCTTCAAAAATTTGCATCCAAGAATATGAAATTACGGGAAATGCGGAGAAAATAAAAAGGGTCAAGTGTGGTTATAGACGTTTCAGCGACACAATTTTCGGAACTAATTGAGAACAATCTTATAGGATTAGAGGATAACTCAGGATAACTGTTTACAGGCCATCTCTGTGCATTATCTATACATATAAAACAAAGTCGGGTTATTTATAACTCAAAGCCTGTAATAATTTTAATTATCCCTGATTTGTTGCATTCATCACCACCCCGAATAGCACAATAATTGGGAAAGAAATTTTCAACATACGAAAATACTTTTAAAAACAGTTTACCGCGTCGGCGACACCACATTCAACTATTAAATGTAATATGTGAGTTATTTTTTGTTAGTTCAAAAATCCGCACAACGCTTAAAACATTGTGAGAATCAAAGGATTGGTGCTCAGCAATCCAGAAGGCGCCATTTCTCATGGAGGGCCTGTCTAGAGATTTTGGCGGGTTAGACGCGTTCTACATAATACCATGCAATTGAGGTATACGATATTGCATTGAGGTATACGTATATTGCATTGAGAAAGAAATACCTGGATTTAAAATTGAAGCTGTAGAGCTAATAAGAATATAAATTCGAACTATCTGTACCCTTGCAATTCCATCGATCTAAAGAAAGAGCTATAGAAAAGTTCTGATTATTCACTAAATTCAAAAACCAAAAAACGAAAACTCAAAAACACTTCCTTTCAAGTCATTCCATATCGACAATAATTATTCAGTATATTCTCGATTATTAAATAATTCAACAATAATCGAAACTGTACCATGCTTATACCATGCTACCATGCTACCTTCTATTTGAGCAAAAAATACAAAAATAATAATTATCAGCCGTGACCCTTATGTTACAGTATTACTCCGGTTTTCGCCTGGCGATGATAGGAGAAACCACGGAAAATTAGCGATCAGAGCAGTTGGCCGACTGAATTTTTCTCAAGACTGAAAACGTCCAACCTATCTAACCTGTATCGAAAATGCAGCCCGGACGGTCGGGATTGGAACCCAAGGACGTCCCGGCCAAACGCACTGCAGTGACATCAGTTTATGTCCGATGTATCAATGATTAAAACATCGACATGAAGGTCGCATCACCAATGTTAATGTGCACATTGTCAGTGAAGCTGGAATTGCACTCACCGCCTCCGCCGTCCCCAGTGGCTTTGGGATGAGGCCTGGTTCTGCGTTCCACCACGGGAGGCAGCAGCGTCAACGCAGTGGCGAGAGCTGCAGCCTCATTGGCGGCGAGCGCCTTTCCGCTCGTCAATTCTTCGTCGGCGCTGGCAGGCGGCGTCAGAATAGAGCGC
Source organism: Teleogryllus occipitalis (assembly GCA_011170035.1). Classification (NCBI taxonomy): domain Eukaryota; kingdom Metazoa; phylum Arthropoda; class Insecta; order Orthoptera; family Gryllidae; genus Teleogryllus; species Teleogryllus occipitalis. The sequence goes on along the minus strand of BLKR01003760.1, from coordinate 124,229 downwards.
GCTCTGTGTGTGGTATAAATGACACCGTGATGAATAAGATTCTTTATTAATAAATCGTAAGAGATACTTTTCCTTTTTTCCTTATTTAAGGTTTACATCATTTTTTTTCGGGGGTACTAAACTAGTTCTATTTACTATCGTAGTCTATCTTGCAATTTAAACATACGCCCGTTGCTATTATCGATTGCGTATGTAGCTATTTGGCATTGTAGGGTGGGTTTATTCGTATTTTTTTTTCAGACAACGCTGTTCTCAGTTTCTATTTATAATCCACACCGGGAGTAAAGGGATGGAGGCGGGCTTCACTTGTTCCCATCACCGTGTCTAGCGTACTTCGCCTGCGTGAGTTTTTCTTTCGTCACACAATGTTAGAAACTGAGCCTATTTGAATTAGAAAGCTACAGCGTAGGGATCGCCTTACAGAAAGGTGGCACGTAATGAGGAAACCGAGGGAAACTATCATATAAAATACGTATTATATTATAAGACGTATTAATACTAAGAGTATTTATCGATAAGACACATTCGTTCTATCTCTTAGCGCGGTATCTTAATCTGCTATCAATGTTACCACAGAGTTTGTCATATGAATGAAAAAATATGATAAACTTACTGTTTGGTAACGATAACATATTTTTTTTCATTTGAATTTCCTTTTTTGCATTACTAATCTTCTTACCAAGTAAATAAAGTTCATCGTTTCTACTGCGTTCAGTATTCATTTCATCTCAAACATCCGTTCCCAATGGGACTGCCTGTTGTACTAAGCCTTAACTAGTTAGTTTATAAATATTTTGTTTTTACGTTCGTCCTAGGAAGTAGAGAGAAAGTTATGTATTGCTGCACGAAAAAAAGCAAATTTTCTGCCGAAAAATCTTTTACAGGGCCCTGATAAGTATAAAACTGGATAAATTCAGTTGCTAAATCGATACCAAATAAAAAGAGATTCCTATCTTGTGATGCAGCCAGAATACGTAAGTTGTTACATCCTTGATTCCGAAAAATTGAATGACGGTCAAACGTCTGTCCGTCTGTCGATCTGTCCGTCTGTCCATCTATCTGCCCGTCTGTCCATCTATCTGCCCGTCTGTCTGTCTGCCCGTCTGCCTGTCTGTCCACTGTCTGTCTTTCTGTCCGTCCACTGTCTGTCCACTGTCTGTCTGTCGTCTGTTTGTCAACTCTCTTTCCGTCAACTGTCTGTCTGTCCGTCTGTTTGTCAACTGTCTGTCCGTCTGTGCAATACTCTAGAGATTAAACCATTCGAAATCAAATGTTCGAAAATGGCTAGTTCATTTACTAATTTACTAATTCACTAAAGTTCATTTACTAATTGAAAATTATAAGTCAAAGAAACAAATCGTTTGAAAAACGTACGTCCAAATTAATAATTCATGAAAACATATGATCTTCCTCTAGATATTTCTGACGTACAATAAAATAAACATTAAAATGTTGGCGAATGGGGTAAAATTAAGGGTACTAGTAAAAAGTGTGTGTGCTATAATTTTAAATTAGATCCATTCTTTATTTCGAAATGCTGAATGTATAACTAGTATCTTTGCATTTTATTTTGCAACTGCATTTCATAATTTAATTTAATAATACAATTGAATAAAATACACGGAGCATCGATATGAGGGTGACGTTTTGTTGTGTTCCTAATTTTGATAATTATAAAAACATTTGTGTCTCCGTTTGTGGCATTCGATTAGTACTACTTCAGACGTCCTAAGGCAGAAAAAAATAAGTTTGTTTTAGTTTTACTTATTTTATTCATGGTTAGGTTTTATTTTTAAAGTATTTTGTATCTGTAATTAAACCTAAGAAAGCAGTGCGTGCTTTAGTAATCAACAAAACACACCTGGACTCATGGACAGATAGATTACGTGTGCTCCAATAAAAATAACAAATCACAAAAGTAGTTAAACTTTGTCACTACCAGTCGCAATTGATAGAGCTTAGTATTTATTTTCTCTAAAGGAACTCGGTGGCTAGTGTGCAAGAATCCGCAAAACGTATATATTTCCATAATGTCACTTCGTCTCGTTTTCATTTAAGTTTTCCTTTCCTCCCCACAATTGTGATCAGACGTAAAGTTAACGTGAGCTCGTACGTGAGAGGAGGGCACAATATTTCACTTCAAGCGGCGGAACTTACCGTAGCTGCAAATACAATTGGTGTCTTCACTTATGCATCTGCTGACGCCAGTTGAGCCTTTGTCACAATATTTTCGATCCAGAAATTCTCCATTGTAGCTACATTCACACGATATTACTTCAAACAAGCATACTCGTAAATAGAACTCGTGTCTGATTAGCTCATTTCCTAGAAACTCTTCTTTCGGGTAACCCGTCCTCGATAGGTACAGTGTCCGTTGCTACCCAGCGGCGGTAACAATCATCATTGTTAGCAAGGCTCCCAAATACCTATGCAAAACATTATATTATAAAATGCATAGGATACTATAGAATATACAAATCTCAAAACAATGCTGAGAAGTCATGTTATTGAAATCAGGAGCTCTTGTATTAAAGATAGAAGGTTGACTAATTCTTGATAGTTCATTGTTATTGCTAAACAACTGACTAATTACAAATTACCCACTGTGTATAACCAAATAAAAGTTTGTGTTACTTCACTTGAATAAAGCAAAAACTATTTTAAAAGTTAGCTAAGTTTCTTCTGTTTAACAATTATGAGGAAGAAAACAATTTGTTAAAATTGCGAAAATGTAATAGTACTGTACAACGATTTTGCAAGGGTCAAACAAACCTCAATATCGCCAAAACTATTTCACCTAAAAATCGGAAACTTCACCAACGATCGGCGAGCGGAGCCGAGGCCAAAGGTGGTGGAGAGACGCGTCATGGGACTAATGACCAAAGAAGTTGACGCTCCCGGAAAAACGAAAAAATCAATCAATGAATCAATCAAGCGGCGGCGATGGTGTAACGGTTAGCGTATCGGACTGTTATACCCAAGTTTGCGGGTTCGAACCCGATCGAAGCCGTGGATTTTTAAGGGCGAAAAAATCCTTCGTACGCCTTCCTTCGGAGGGGAAGTAAAGCTGGCTGTCCCATGTTAGTAGATTTACTGCATGTAAAAGATCCTCAAGCCTAAATGACGCCTCTGAGCTAAATTCAAATCGCCTGTTTCGTCGCCCAAGAAATACCTTCTTTCTCCCATGGTGGGTGAAAGGAGCGTAGCGGAATTTGCGTGGTCAGGCGGAAGAGCAGGCCTGAGCCTCGCCACGTAAAAATAAGGCAAATTCAATTCAATTCAATCAATCCAACACTAGTCAGCTTGAAATAAGTATCGTCGGTCGAAGGTCATAATCGAAGTCTCCCCTGTGGTGAAGGTAGCGGAACCATAAAGGAGACTTTATTGATGACCTTATGCCACTCAATTTCACTCCGGAAACAAGGGGCGTGTCCTACGTGGACTACAACTGGCGTCGGACAACGCGCAATTGCTTGTTGCGGTTTCAATTTTCGTGTTACTTGATATTACGCGGGATAACGCGCGTTACGTTGTAAGTAGGTGAGAGAAAGCACACGACTGTCGCAGATTGGTGATACCCGCCGTTCCGCGCGGAAAAGCAATGAGTTTCATTAGCCGCTTGCGTCAACCCGCTACTGAAAACATTTCGTATGTCAATAGGTGAGTAAAGGGGCCTTCAGAGGGACGGTGTTCCATCAGTGCAAGAGGCAATGATGGCGTGACAAAACGTAGACACAGAGGACAATGCAGATACAATTGTAGAGAGAGCACAAACTCTCGAGAAAGATGTGAAATTACTAATGAAAAAGTACGAAGGAAAAAATTGAAAATAACATTCATTTAAGATCAAATTAAAATATAGAAATTTTTAGTTCGTGCTGTTAATGTGTTTTTCTGAAACTCCCTCCATGTTAATAAAATCAGTCGTTAAGAAAACATTCTATTTGACTTTTACATCTTTGGATACAGCGAATCTCGGATACAGTGATTCAAACATGTTAGTCCACAGGAGTTGACTATAGCCGTACTCGACTGTATTATTATCCTTCAAATGATATCACGGTCTGACATACCGCGCCAGCAAGTTGACACTTGTGCAGTGATTGTTGAGTCAACACATCCAGTGCCTCAGTACCTTGCTCGTGAACGTAAATCTATCTTCGAACGTAAGAGCTTCACTAGTGGTTTCTATTTAGAGTTATGTAATTATTTTGTTTGGTGCGGTACAAGATACTGCCAATACCAATCGCATAAATGTTTTACGTCTAGTAATACCAAAACTAAGAGATCAAACGTAATTATAAAGCAAATATTTCTTCTACATTACATTATAGGTGACCTTATCGAAGAATATAGGCAACCTGAATAAAAGGCCTGTACTTCCCCATTTAGAGGATGGCTTTTGTACAATGCGTGGAAGATGTATTGGAAGAACTTGGAAGCAGAAGAGATAATTCCGATTATTCAGAAGAATCTGAGCATGACACTGAAACCAAACAGGAGCAAGAGAATGAATATCAATATTAAAATGATTCATGTACTACCAACAATGAACAATGAATTCTTCAAGTAGTGTGTCTACCCTCCATTGATAAATTGGTGTTTCCGGACGCGTCAACGACTGCCATTTGTCCCGTAAATGTAGTGTGTCTGCCTCGGCATGTGTTGGTTACCTCCCTCCGCTGGATGGTGAGATACAAATGATGAGGACCAATACGCTGGGCAGGGATTTTCCCACATCCAGGTATCTCCCACTAGCGTGGAATTGATCCAGCCGAGACGACATCTTAGAGCTTAGCTGCCGACTAGTCTCCAGTCATGTGTCGTAGTGCAGTAAATGTAAGTGTGTGTCTGTGTGTGTGTGTATGAGGTGAGCAAAAAGAGGAAGAACAGATATGTATATGCTGGCTTAAAAAAATTCCTGTATGGTTAGTTGTAAAATTTTTATTTTAGATTCGTAAGTTTGAAAAGATTTTGTTTTTGTTTACGACAATGATCTAGTTATCTCTCTTAGAAAAATTATGTTTTAATACGTTCAGTGCACGAACGTAGTTTTATTTTCGTTAAAAATATATCAACATATATTCACATATTTTGTGCTCAACCAGGAACAATTTACACCTTTATAAATCCTATTTTTACATAGACTTGCGAGTGTCCGTGGTTCATTGGGCTCTCGAGATTACTTCGAGTATGAAAACTGAATGGCCATTCTGTATTTGATTAGCAGTATCATAGAAAGCAATACAAATGACTCTATTAACAGAAAGTCATTAGAAAAACAATTCAACCCATTGCAGATATGTGGAAGCCATTAGTGAGTTTGGGAATGTTGGGACTTCCCCCAATTCCCTAGGCCTTAGACTTTAGTTCTGCGCGTAATGTTATAGAAATCTTATATCAACACCCTTAAAAAGCAGAAATGCCGAGCAAGAATAAATACAATTTTTGAAGAACAAGTGCTTCTTGCTCATTGCGTGGGATTTTTCTGTTCGACTTCTGATATTTGCCGTTCGGAAAATTGTTTTAGAAATTATATTTTTGCTTTGTGCGCAAGGAAATCTTATAAGAGAATATCGTACATGCCTAAATGCCGATTTTATTTCATTGATACTCGGAACAGCCTGTCTCTTAACAGGGGGTACTCTTATAGGGAGTTCTTACCACCGACTATTGAAGTCATGATCGTGTCCATAAAAAATCCGAAAAAAACTCGAGATATGAGATCCTGAGTGTGATCTGAATAATTAACAATAATTAAATACTACAAGTTGCAGTTATTTTCATTGATAAATCTTCTAGAAAATTGATGAAACGCAAACACTAAATTCAATACTTATTGTTTTGCAGCTAATTTAAAAAAAAAGAAACAGACATAAAAAGTAACCAGAAATTGAGTACTTTTGTTAGGAAATGGGATTTGACCAGGCGCAAATACCTTGAAAGAAATTTGGAGATGTAGAAGAGTTGCTGCTTTTTTTGCCACCACCATAAGAACGCCGACTCCACTAATGTTAAAGGCTCCATCCACACTGAAGTTATCTTGCGCAAACTAAATGGTACAATTTATGAATAACACTAATTGTCACAAGCTTCTCTTCTACTAGAATCATCAGGTTCTACTGGATCCGTTGCTCTCCAACTGTGTGAACAAGGCCTTTGTTGGCAACGCTAACAAACACGTCCCAATACATAATGCATGTTGTCAATACGGCAAGTCACGACTTTAATATATTGTGGGGAAATTACGCTCTTAATAGAAGTAATAAGTGCAATATTGAGTGAAATACTAAACACTACATACACGTACTTGCTGACTCCACGTCTATGTTGTACCCCGTATACGTATAAATTGAGAGTATACATCTATGTCATGTATATTCGTATCATTTTATTAATCTTTGGATTTTTAATTTTTTTTTAAATTCAATAATACGGAACTCGAAATATCTTGACATGATACTAAGAACGTCGGTATTAATGCTGGAATACATTATTATTTAAAACCAAAGTAAATTCGCCCTGCGCTGTTAAATTAACAATTTAAAGCATTTCACGCCACAAATACAAGAATTACCCTCCTCTGAGTTCGAATTCAGATGGTGTGGCTAATTAGTCTAGATATGTAATTTAATATTATCAACCGGTTGGTAGGAATTAGTTTTTCGTAAAACTCTCAATACTACCCCAGTAATAATTTTATCAAATGATTTTCTTTCTCATAGCTCTGAAGTTATCCCATTGAGTTGATAATAATTTTGATTTTTTTACATTCTCAAAAAAATGTATTTCTCCTTTAGTAAAAAAGATGATAAATTTTCTCCAGATCGCAAGGTATCTCCCCCAGCGGGTCAAGGCACAATCAGAAGCTAAAACTTTCCTCTAGCCAGCGGGTGCAGAATAGCTGGTACCTAGCTATTGTTCTGGTACATTAAACTATTCTATGCCGATGGGATTCAGAACTGAAGAGATTTGAGGACATCTATTTTGTAGAACTACCGCTAGGTTGTGTCCTGTGTGCCTCCGGCATAAATCCGTAAGTTTTATTTCCTAATGGCTGTCAACATCCTAAGTATTTTCATTCCATTATCACTTGTACGTCCTATTTTTCGTTCAGTGATTATTTTTATTAAATTCTCGTTTACCCTCAAAATGTTGACCCATGCCATTTTATTTTTTTTTGTAATACTCTTATAATAACTCTTTTGTAATACCTTACTGTTTTTGAAGTACTTTCTGCAATTCAATTAAGTTTTATTTTTATTATTCGAGTACATTTTTATTCTACGTTTTGAATATTTTCCTATTTTGCACGTTGCTAGATTTACCCACCATATTAGAGTTTCATTCACTTAGTATGATAACTTTACTTCGCATTTAGCCTTTTCAACTCGCGTAGATTAAGATCCTGATTCTAGCGCTCGACTCCGAGCCGTGCGGACCTAGTAAGCGGAGCTCCCGCAGTTCGTCAGTCAACTAGTATCCCGTAATGAGTGAACTTCGAAGTTGCAGTAACAACTTAAATGATATCGTGTGATAAGTGAATGTCATTCGATATCAACTCATCAACAGGGCATGCGATAAGCAGTGCTCTGTTAACCCTAAACAACGGTGGATTCGACACCTGCTTCACAGACGAAGTTCTTCAAAACCCGGAAATGTTACCATCTAGTGAAGAAATGAATTTCATCGCAGACACAGCCCTGATGCAGCACAAACCCGAAGTGAATCTCGAGGCTGGCAACTCAACAGTAAACGCGACCAACGGTCAAACCTACCCTTCAACGGCAACCTCTCTCACCAGAAAAAGGTCAGTCGGTGATATCTCAAACACTCACGAAAACAAAAAATTGAGTGTAGATCCTAACAAATCTAGTGATCTATCTCAATTCTCAAGTGAACTGGAATATAATGTGCCTACTGATAACAGATTTAGTGAATTAGGAAAAATCAATGATGAAATCGAGGACACGAGATTTGCTTACCTAAACAATCACCCAATCGATAATTTGTGTCACAGGTAAAATTCCTCCAATATATGTGTCTAATATAATGAACATTAATAATTTCACCAAGGAACTTAAGCACAAAGTTTTAAGTAATTTCATATCAGATGTTAAATATGACAAAGTGAAGATCAGTGCCAAAACACAAACAGACTTCCGTAATATAGTTAAATACCTAATACAAACACAAAGGAGCTTTCATTCGTTCAAAGATCCTTCAAACAAGAAATTTTCAGAGGTTTTTAAAAACCTGCATCAATCAATAACAGTATCCGAAATAGCATTAGACTTAAAACAGCGGTACCCTTCAATACTGAAAGTGACCAGGCTCCAAAAGGACGGCAACCCCATTCCTGGAGTGACCGCCGAATTTAACGGAACCGAACCAATTGACATCATTCTATCAATAGATCAAATATGTAACCATCGAGTGAAGGTAGAAAGACATAAAAAAAACTGAAAGGCCCCTTGCAATGCCAAAGATGTTTGGATTTCGGACACACAAAAAAATAACTGCAATCACGTCATCAACTACGCGTTCTGTGCGGGCCATCATTATTCAGTAAAGTGTCCCAAGGAGAACGAAACTCGGACGTGTGCTCTCTGTAAAGGAAACCACAAGGCGGACATTAGGAACCAGAACTGTTTATACAAAAAAAAACCGTCCAATGATTATAGTTATGTTAACCAATCCTTAAGTGGTCAATCCTCACAAATCAACCTTAATCAACAATTCCACCATTACCTCAAACAAACACAATCCCGAACTTCAACCATATTTTGAACTCCCAAAATCAACCCAAAACTCCCGTAACACCTCCCCACCAAATTCTCAATCACCAGACCCTCACGCCAGCAACCCGATAATCAACACAATTATAAATACCATCATAATATCATCAAATACCTCATGCATAATTAATTTCATCAATTCTTTCATACCATCTATAATCAGCGCCATACAAAACTCCGTAACCGCGTACTTAACCAATAGCACTGGCAGATAAACCCAACAATAATTTAACCTGCTTAAATTGGAACTCCAATGGAATCAATAACAAAAAGGTGGAATTAATTCACTTTCTGCACAATTTCGACGTTGACATTGCATGCATAGTTGAAACGCACTTCAATCAAAAGAACAAACTATTCATCCCAAATTACACTCTTTACAGATCTGATAGATAATATATCTCACTTCCGTAACTAAGACAGCCAAAAATTTATTGCCAAAAATTTATTTTGCACGAGACCTTTGCGAATTCCAAACATTCAATGAACTTTATTCCGGATAGAGAATTAATATAAATTAAACACGAAATAGATAGTAGGAAGAAATCTATCAAACACTACAGTTGCATTTCTAAATCTTCATCAAAATAATTTTCAATGGTTTGCATTTATTCGGCGTCTTCCTACAACTACAATATACAAAATAAGGATTTTTGTCTCAAAATACATTTGTTCTCTATAATTAGTTCTTTCGTTAATGACAAGGTACATATCTTTTAAAATGTTGGCAATTTTCGCGCATTTTTGAGTGCAATATGCCCGACATGAATCCCATCGAACATTTGCGTCACATAGTCGAGAGGTCAGTTCGTGCACACAGTACTGCACTGGCAACACTTTCGCAATTATGTGCAGCCCTAGAAGCAACATGGCTCGACATTTCTGCAGGGAACTTCCAAGAATTTGCTGAATCCATGCCACGTCGAGTTGCTGCACATCGCCGGGCAATGGGAAATACGACACAATATTAGGAAGTTGGATCATATGGAAGCGCGATATTAAAGTTTGTCACCAATGTGTATAGCAATTGGTACTATAGACTGTGCGTTTTCTTTCTAATAAGCAGGTTCTCTTGTACGAATTTCTTAACATTGTTTCAAGTCTTACTCAAGTCTTAAACGAGTCAGTAAAACAGTAAGCAAAATTACGAGGTTTTAGATCATCAGTTTGATATAAGGATACGACGTAGTTAACGGTGATATACCACTAACATTATTAGTAATGACTGGACTCTACAAATTTTATTCTTCTGCATAATCAAGTAGAAACATAATTCTGTAATCCAATACGTATAACGTAACACTGCTATTACTTTCCATTGACAGAACGTCCAGAAAACAGAAGACGCTTAAACATTACGATACATATTATTTTGGAAATACCTATACAAAACAAGCTTATCAATGTAAAAGGAAATTGAGGTATTTTTTGTGAGAAAATGCGTTTTGGCCAAGAGGATCTACCTTAATATAAATTTAGAATTCTAGAAATGTTCGTACGTTGAGGCTGGTTTTGCCACCATTGCAATAACGCTCATTCCAAAAAACTAACAGCTATATCCACACTGTAATTATCTTGCTTCAACTAAATCGCACACATTAATGAATAACACAATATTTCTTACAAGATCCCCTTTCCTTCCCCTGAAGATCAGCAGTTCCTACTGGATAAATTGCTAATAAACCTTGGGCACAATGGCCATTGTTGGTAAAACTCCCAAATACGAGCCACTATGCAAGTACAGACAATATGGTGATATTATGATAGACAGTACGACTTCAATATATGTTGTGGTAAATTACGCTACTGTAATAACTAACATCTTCATTATTGAGTGCAATTCTACACTCTACCCGTACTCGCAGAGTTCACATCAGTGTTGTACTCCGAATTAATTCTGACTTACCCGGATATTTATATATGCGTATACGTTTTATATTTTCTTTAACATAAATCGGATTTTAATTATTAAGTTAATTTAAATCGTACAGTACCGGAGATATATTTAAGCAAGACTAAAAAAATAGAAATAAAAATATGGTACTCAATTTTAATATAAAATCATGAAATTTTTCACCGCCCCGTTAATTTATGAATTTAAGGCCTTTCACGTAACAATTTCAATAACTAAACATTTCAGTACATCACAAGATTTTTATTTATTTACATTAAAAAACATGGAGCTTGTAATGTTAATAGTTTCGGAGGAAAACTCACCAGCGTGAAGTATCACCTTGTCTTATAAAGATACTTAAAGACAGATTTTAAATTGTTGAGAATCAAGTGTGCTCATCGAAAACGAGATATGTATTGGATACATTTACACCACATTCACATTGATTTTTCATCATTTAATCAACAAATAATATTAGTAATTTACGGAAATTTATACCTTCCGTATTGCCTTTGAACTTTTTTGAAGATATTCAAGTGAATGCGGAAAAAGAAATCTATAACCTTTTGGGACTACTTGTTATACCGAGCCATTACTACTTAGTTTTATATTCATTTCATTTACTTTCTCCCTACGGAGTATAGAGAAAGTTATGTAATCCTGCCGGAAAAAACGGAACTTTTCGGAAAAAATCATATTACAGAGCCCTGAAGATGAAAAATGTGCTTAAATCTAGTTCCTAAGTTTAGAATAAATCCTCTAACTCGTGGAGTAGCCAGACCATGTTTTGTGAGTCTTGAATACAGAAAAATCAAATGACGCCAAAACGTCTGTCTGTCTCTGCCTTTCCGCCTGTCTGCCTTTCCGCCTGTCTGCCTTTCCGCCTGTCTGCCTTTCCGCCTGTCTGCCTTTCCGCCTGTCTGCCTTTCCGCCTGTCTGCCTTTCCGCCTGTCTGCCTTTCCGCCTGTCTGCCTTTCCGCCTGTCTGTCTTTCCGCCTGTCTGTCTTTCCGTCTGTCTGTCTTTACGTCCGTCCGTCTATTTTTCCGTTCGCCGTCTGTTTTTCCGTCCGTCTGTCTGTTCTTCCGTCCGTCCATCTGTCTGCCTACCGTCCGTCTGTCTGTCTTTCCGTCCTTTTGTCCGTCTTTCCGTTAATCAGTCGTTCCGTCCGTCTTGAACAACTCTAGCGGATAAATTGTTCAGACGATTTTCTCTGGCGGATGTCGCGATCCCTTGAATTTTAAATCAATATTGCATATTGGGGGGGGACTTTACAGGAAGACCCTGTAATATTTCACAAATTTTCTCAAAAAAATCGTTCGTCTTTTATTAAATTCCGTTGTTGGATAGGGTAAAAAATGTTAACGAGAATGGTGTAGGGTCACGTTTCTTGAAAACCCTAATGACAGCTAATGTTTTCATCGAAAGTACAATTTTTCAAATATTTGAGTAATTTCGCGTAACTTTGCGAGAAAATTCCCGGGTGAAAGTATTCCCTGTTTTAGCGCGACTACTTGTATGTAGTTTTGGGTGGATCGTCTGAGTTTGTCGTCCAGTTCCCTTATGCCTGGGTTATTTTAATTCTTCCGCTTGGAGGGTAAGAGATACATGTGGCGAACACGATGTATTCCCTTCGTCAAAACTAGCAAACACTCCCTGCCTGAGCTTTTTTCCTAACTGTTACAGAAACTGAGGCGATTGTAAACGAAATCTACAATTTCATTTTGCCACGACCGTGAATCGAACCCAAGACCTCTAGTGCTTGTTCGCTGCCCACAAGCTATCTTCGTTTCTGTTGTATCATCATTGCCAGTAATGGAAAAGCTTCACTTAGCACTGTTAAATCAGAACTGTCAAGTTCATAGGTCATTTTTTTTTAATCCCGTTGCACGGACGTAAAGAAGGCTAAAATGGTTGGCTTGAAGCGTTTATATCTGTCCACGCGACGCTCAAGATACTTGACCGTTTACGAGTGAAGTCATGTTTGCTCCGTAAGGTCACACGAGTAATCTAGGCTAGATGTTATCGTTTCTAATTTCGAGAATATCTTTAATTTAGAGAAATTTTATGGGGTCTTTGCGGGTTGCCTTGCTATCGTGGCTTTTTCGCATTGCCTCTCACTTCATGTCTGGTGGGCTATCAACTTGATGTACACACACCACGAACTCTTCGAATTAGATATCAACGCTGTTCATCTTTAATATTACAATTAAATAGGTGGATTACTTGTACATATAAAAATTGCATGAACTAGAGGATGAAAAAATAGATATTATTTATAAAGCAGATATAGTTTAAAAATATTTTGTAATGGTGAGTAACAAATATTATAAGGCTCAATTAGTAATTTAAAATTTTAAGGCTAAATAAGCAACTAGTTTTAAAAACGTAAGAACAAATTAATAATTCATAAAAACATAAATTTTGCCTATTCATATATGTCTTGTACAATGAAATAAACTTTAAAATGTTGGTGAATGACGAGAATTAAGTGTACTAGTAAAAATGTGTATGCTAAAATCTTAGGCAAGTGTCCGTGCTGATGTTTTGAATCTGAATTAAATGAAAGTAAAGCAACATAATATCTCCATGTTCACTTTTAAAACCTCTGAAATGCAAATTTCTGTGGTGAATGTGATTAATGATGGTCTACTGATTGTCAATAGTGTCATGTGGAGTTACACTTTCAATGAGCTACCTCAGAGAAAGTCTCCTAGAAATGCATAAATAATGGCAGAAATAGGAAGAAATGCAAATCACCCGGGTTGAACATTTATAATAACAGAAAGTGCTAAGATGTAGGCATTTAGTTTAAATTAAGTAAAAATCTCTTGGAAATAAATTGATACAGGCCAAAACACTTTACTGTTATTAAATATGAACATTTTTCATCGAAAAATATTTTAAAAAATAATAAAACTAGGCCGTAAATAAAAGAAATAAAACTAAAATGTTAACAGTTTTTGTGTTTTAGCAAGGCATAAGAAATATTGATCAACTGACTCGGCCCGAGGCCAGTACATTTTAACAAATCACATTGAATGGGAAGCACATGAGAAATAAAATAGAATAGTTGGACACTTAATTCGTACAAGTATTATAATATTCCAAGCAGGCACTACACATTAAAATATATGGTGTGAAATTTAAAGAAGGCTATATTCAACTAATTAACAGATAATATGAAGTGTTCAATTAAATCCATAAAATTATAGATGATACTTTCTTTGTTCCAAAATCCATTCATCATTTCCAAATGGCGAATATAAAACTAGGATCTTTAAAGTAATATTCATTATTTAGTGTAAATGCTAGAATAAATAAATTACATGGATGGGCGATGTGTTCGATAATAAATTACAAACAAATAAATTCGGTTCTCCGATTGTGGCATTTGATTAGTATTTCTCCTGACTTCCTAAGACAGTAAAACATAGTATTAACATTTTGTTTTCATTCATTTTATTTATGGTGGTTTTTTTAAATATACTTTTAATGTTTCATTCAACCTAAATAAGAGTGCGTTCTGTAGTAATCAAAGAAACACATCTGGACTCTTGACCAGATAGATTACATGTGCTCCAATACAAACAACAAATCATAAAAGCAGTTAAACTTTGTAATTAGAAGTAGCAAGACTAGATAAAGCTTGGAATATATTTTCTCTAAAGGCACTCGGTAACTAGTGTGCAAGTATTCGCACAACTTATATTTCCCCATCATTTCGCTTCGTTTACCTTTGGGCCTCTTAATTGTGATCAACGGTAATGTTTAAGTGAGCTCGTGAGTGAGAGAAGGGCACAAGTTTTCACTTCAAGCTTTTTCACTTCACAACTTACCGTAGCTGCAAATACAATATGAGCTCTTCACTTTTGTATCTGTTGGCGCCAGTTGAGCTTGTGTCACAGTATGTTCGAACCAGAAATTCTCCATTGTAGCTACAATCACACGATAGTATTTCACACAGACATACTCTACTTGTAAATAGAACTCGTCACTGATTAGCTAATTTCCTAGAAACTCTTCTTTCGGGTAACCCGACTTCGATAGCTACAATGTCCGTTGCAACGTAATGGCGGTAACAATCACTATTGTTAGCATGGCTCCCAAATACCTATGCTAAACAATTTATGATAAAATGCATTGCATCGAGACACATTCTGAGAAGCCATGTTATTGAAATAAGGAGCTCTTGTATTAAAGATTGTTGACTAATTCACGTTTTGTACGTTGTGTTGCTCTGCACGTCATCTCACATTCAAGGAAGTACTTTGAGTGCCGCATTATTTGGGGTTCTAGGGCAGAGAGTAGTGACGCACTGTGTGCAAAAGCTTTCTGACGCGGTTTCTTCTTCGATTCTTAATTTTGACATCTTAGATTATATAAAAGTGCAGGGTGCAAACGAACGCTGTGATAGTAGGTACGTTGGGACGCCATTAAAAATGGATGGTAGTGGAAGTTTCTATTTGTTTTTTTTTAAAATTTTATTTATTTTATTTTACGTCAAAAAAACAGTTAAAACTGCGTATGGCGTGCTATGGGAAAAAGTGAATTGTGTGCACATTTTCAAAATTCAATTTAAAAAAACACTCCCATGTAATAAAATCTATTTTCAAGGATAAATAAGCAATAAACTTTGGCTCTTATCATGTTGTGCTTCGGAATAATACTTCCTGCCGCGACAACATGAAAACGATAATTTGAATAATTGTATTTCCCACTGAATTCTAGAAGACGTGCACACAAAATGAAGTTACATTTATGTCCAGAAGCAAAAGAAGAGGCCATCTCAGCATTTGCTCAATGGATCAGGGAAACTTTTAATCGCTTTATCGCTTTAATCGCTTTAACGCCTAGTTCGCACATTTTGCTTTCGATTTTAAATGAGAGTAAATCATGAAATATTCAAGAAATGGCCTAAAACACGTTTAGAATTTTTTACCATTTTTGAGTTACGATGTTTTCAAACATTTGAAATGAAAAGTTATATAGTTACAAAAAAAAAAAAAAAAAAAAAAAAAAAAAAAAAGGATTTCCTAGACAATTTTGGAAACCTGCCCCACGCGACCATTTGTATTTTGATGAAATAATGTATGCCAAGTTCGACATGTCACAAAGGAACTTTTGTTAAATTGTAGCTTTGTAGGTGAAATATTCTTTTAGATATTGCGGTTTATTTCACCCTGTGAAGCGTCATTGTTACCTATGCATTTTACTGCTTTGGGAAACAGAATTTCGTTCTTTGTTATCGCTAAACAACCGAAATTGAGCTTGCTTTCAACATTTTTGTTCTTTTCGATGGAAATATATTTTTTGTTTAATATAGTGGGTAAATTGCAAATGGCCGAAAAAGAATTTGCTTTAATTATACATTTAATTTTACCTTCTGAAGAAATGGTAAGACATAGGGTAGTTGAAATTATGCATTCAGAATCAATGTAAATTGGGAAAACTCAAAGTTAGTATTTGGAAACTATTTCATATTAAAATCTAGCATTTTTGAACATTACTTTTATTGCTAAATAATTACAAATTACCCACTGTGTATGAATAATTAAAAAGTTTCTATTAGTTCAATTAAATAAAGGAAAAGCTGTTTTACAAGTGTGCAGAGGTTCTTCTGTTTAAGAATTATGAAGAACAAAACAATTTCTCGAAAATGTCAAAATGTAATAGTACTGTACATCAATTTTGCAGGGGTCAAACAAACCGCAATATCTCCAAAACTATTTCACCTATAAATGGAAAACTTCACAAATGTTTCTTTGGGGCATGTGAAACATGCGAGACAAAATTTCATCAAAATATAATATGGTTTTGCAGAGCACTTTTTCAAAATTTACTTTGAATGAACCCTCTAGACGAACTTTTCACTTCACTTGTTCACAAAAAGCACTTTAACTCAAAAACGGAGTGAGATATCAAAAAGTGTATACAGAAATTTGTTAAAGAAAAATTGTATTGCTTTTCAATTAAAATCAATAACGAAAGTCGGACCGGCATTTTCAGAGATAATGAAGTTTACATTCGAGTATTTCCGTCATTGTTAATGGGGTCTTAAAATAAGCCCGACCACTGTATTTGATAACACCCTGCATTTTAACATTTACTATAGTGTTGCAATTAATAACTGTAAAGAACAAGATTTCTACCTCCAGAAAGGTAGAGTGCACATTGTACTCAGTTTCATTAGTTAATTAGAAATATCACAATACAAACTTCCCAGCTTTTAAAGTATACAGTATCTTTATATCGTATCAGACCGTATTTTGCTATTAATGCAAATACATTTAAAATGCACCTGTAAGGTACGTAGAATCATTACGAATAAAATCTATTTAAAAATACAATATTTGTTCAGTACATCTGTGCCAGTTCTATGAAGTATCAAAATACTTTGGCTTTCGATTTTTCTTTCCTTCTCTTTTCGAAGTTTGCTGTCCGTATTCTCGCGTCTGGTGGTCGCGCTCAATTACGAATGGGTCTTTGTGGCCTTGGTGGATGTTTTGAAAACAATTAACGTGCACCCTCATTTTGCGCATCAGTCACCGAAAGTATTATTCCAGCCCCTTACATTAACGTAAGTATTCAAATGTGCAGAGACCCCCCCCCCCGCGGCCGGCCAATATCGTGACCGTTTATTGGCCCGCTTTCTTTCGGCTTTTCCTCCCGTCCCCGACCACGCAGATCCTGTTCATTTTTCTATCCTTCCCTTTCCGCCCTACACCCGTCTCCCACATTATTTGGACTCCCGGGGTCGCTCCTATCCCTTTCCGCGAAACGCGGGCCACGTACCCTCCTCCGATTGGTCGCCACTGCGGCCAATCGGCTCGCGCACGCGTCCTATATAGTGCGACCCACTAGCCTCTCTCGGTATCCTCTTGTTCGCAGATGATTTGGCATAATATGCGAAATCGACGAACGGAAGGCAGTCAGTAAAGTGACCGACCAGTAAATCGACGAACAGAAGGCAGTTAAGCGACTGTCTCGCCGCCCTTCCTGAATGGCTAAGTCAGAAACGACTCGCTCTGAACCTTGATAAGTGCGTGGCCGTCAACTTCACTTGTAAGAGAACAAACCCTGTTGAAACGGTGAGCTTAGCGGGCGCGCGTTTGCCTTGGCAGAGCGAAGCGAGGTATTTGGGCGTGTTGCTTGACAGCGGTCTTCGCTGGCACGCGCACGCTCGATATCTTGCAGCCAAAATCAAAATTATAAGCCTTCTCTTAAAACCTCTTCTCCGCCTTCCTCCTTTAATTCACACCGTCTTGCTCCGTCCACTCGTCGGCCGATCTCTTCCCATTGCAACGCTGACGTGTTCAGAGATCTGGGCGTGCGCAATCAGTTCCCGGCGGAGCTGCAGAAGCGGGCGGAGACGGCGCTCGCAAGGGCGCTGAAGCCGCGTCCCGCGCATCCTGCGCGAGGCCGGCGTAGCGGCGTGCACAGGGCCGCCCACAGAAGAAAGGGCCGGTCGTAGCGCGAGCACTCGCCGCGCGCTCGTGGGAGGCTCCGCTCCCTGAGCCGCCTAGCACTGAAGACGTCGCGGCGCCACGGACGCTTGAGACAAGTCGGCGCTGGGGCGAAAAGTCATGTGTATATAGTGTATAGTGAAGTGCTGAGTGGTATGAATTCGTGAGTGCATGTGTTTGTATATATAGGTTAAGTATGAAAGAGAATGAATGTTCTAAAACAAGAAGAAAACAGAACAATTTGAGAACTTCAAACCAACGTTTCATTAATAACAAATGATAAAACTACAATCGCCCAAAGAGGCATTTGTATATCGTTTTTACGTTAATATTAGCTTAGTTTATTTAAGATAAATCCCTCCCCGCAGCTCCATAAGCAGCAATTCTGGAGCTAATTGTAACTCATTCAATAAATGAATTCCCGCCTCGCCAGGGATACTGACGAGGGGAAAATTGAAACATTCCGGCCGCAGGATAGAGCAAGCAGCATGACTGATTAAGTATGAATGAGAGCGTGAATGTTTTAGTGAAACACGAAAACAGAAGAAAATTAGAACAATATCAAGAACTTAACATTATACAAATGTCAAACTTACTATTAAAAAAGAAATCGCCCAAACATGCTTGATGTTTAGTTTTTAGATAGGTGAATTAGTTTATTTAAGACGAAGCCATCCCCAAGTGCCAGAAGCAGCATTGCTGAAGCGAAATTCTGTAGCCGCACCATTTGAATGAATTCCCGCAGCAAGGCCGCTCAGTGCTAAGGGATCGCCGCGTTGAGATCTATATGTCTATGGCGAGGACTAGGGAGCTGGAGGATCAAGAAAAAGTGCGGGCATAGTACGCAATACACACTTATGATCGTATTGCGTACCAGGAGGCGGAAAGCTATGCTCGCAGAGAGATTTTCTTCTTCGCACACACGCCACAACCCGAGAATTCCGAAAATTACTTCGATCGACTTTACCAAAGAAGACATAGACAGTAAGCTGACAGAGCTACGCTACGATATCCATGCAATAAAGCAAATCTGTCTGCTGAAAGAATCTGTGTTGAGTTGAGAAACATGTTGAAAGTCGTACGAAGTGAAAATTTTCATCAGTACACAACCAAAAATTACACGACGAAGGTGTTAAAAATGTAATTAAAAAAATGCTTCCTAAATCTGCTTCAATGTCTTGTAACGAGGTGATAATTTTGGTATCTAGCTGCATTTAAAATTCCCGGTAATATTGTGACGGGATAGTCATTGGCTGACGTTGGATTCGATCGTCATCGTCTTAGATCGATGCGCAGGACCCGCCCCCTCTACATGCCATGACTCATTGTCAGGTGATCAGCGGTGATCAGCAATTGTGGCTGTGCCGGAACGTTGGTGAAATTTGTGTCTGCCCAATTTCATGTTAGTATAGAACAATATAGAAATTGTTCATGTGTAAAGGAATGAAATGGAGGCTTGTGGTGGTTCTGCTGTGAATACGAGAGATTTTGCAAGGGAGATTTTGTGTTAAGTGAAACATTTTCATTAAGGCGGTTGATTGTGCGGTCGACACTCCATTTTACATCCCAGTCGTTTACACATCATTGCTTGTTTACTGTCTCGTATTTATTTAGGCTCGTATTGAATGCGAAATTGTGTTTGACAATTACATTTGTTTTCGGAGTAATCATTCACTTTGTTATAATAGACCAACTTGAAAACCAAAGCTATCATTAATAGAGTGCCTAATTTGTGTTTAATGCCTTATAATTCAGATATTTGTTTAAATAGTACAATGTTGTAACCAAAAACAAACGTACAGAACATTTCTTAAGTAATTCTGCAATGATTCATTTGCATTCTGAGGTGCTCCCTACCACGCCTTTTGAAAATTTCATTGTATTGAACATTCACACAACACCTAATTGTAAAATTTTTATTTTATTTATCAAATTTGTTCTTCTTTCACTACATCTGCGTTATAAATTATTATATCAAAGTGTTTCCTTCCAGGCTATGGAAGTTATTTTTCATTAGTGTTCAGTCAATAGTACAAATTTCATTTGATCTATTGTACTTCGTGAATATTTCCCTTTGATACTTCCATAACTTCTTAAATTATTTCATGATAATTGGTCTTACTAAGGAATTTAGTAAATTAAAAAGGCAGTGTGAAATAGTTTATTTCTTGGGACACTGTTGAAGATACAGTAAAATTTTTCACATGTAACATGGCTATCTAATTTGTGTATTATTTCTGCTTTCAGAGCACCCAAATACTTTATTCAATAAAATGGATGCAGTCAGTGCAAACGTAAGTTTAAAAAAAAAGTGTGATGTCTGCCAATGAAGGTAGAGTAGTTAGCGCAAGTCTCTTCCTTAAGGTAGTATGTTCGTTAGATCAACCATAATGATGTACCCCAAAAAAACGTAAAATGCAAATAAAATCTATTTTCAAGATGGTAATGAAAAATTTAGCATATACCGGCCTAATTGTGGAATGAAATTAATTTAAATTAGCTCAGGCCGTTATGAAAAACTCTCACTTGCAAAAGAAGTTTTAAGGTATTAAAGAAGTTATATGGACAATGTAACTTTCTTTTATTAAATACGTGAATTCAATGTAACATACCTCACCGGGCATTCTGAGGAGTACTTCATAAAAAACTGCTGTGAAATTTAACGTAATTATAAGTACTGGCTCTCAATCTACGTGTATTGCTGCACAAAAGAATGCTGTTGTCAGCACTATTTTTCGTGGAGAATGAGTGACAACCGTGATGATTTTAAATTTTGTACCCCATGCACCCACAAAATATATAATGAAAATTCACTTTCAATGTAAACAAAGTGGACTAATATTCAACACAGAAAGAAAGGAAAGTATCAGCACTGAAGTAAACACTACCTATATTAGGTATTGCCAATTTGAAAGTATTAAAAATAATTTGTAACCCGAATTCATAGAAATCGTTTTTCTGCTAGAGAAAGTATGCAATACATCTCTTTTAACCATTTTAAAATAATTATTTAAATGCTCCATTCACGTTTACTAGCAGCTATTGTTAATTTATAGATGAAATTGTTGAGGTTTGTTGGGCTCAAACATACTACCTTAAATGAAAGTGTGAAGCTGACTTCAATGATTGTTAAAGTGTTTGTATTTTTAAATGTGTTATGTAATTTTTGTATTATTTCTGCTTTTAGAACACCGTGATACAGATAATAAACACCCTAAAAAATGAAAATATAGATTGGTTTAGTTGGACTGGACTAGTTTTTTTCATTAATACATGTGTGATAATATTAATTAAAGTAGATGAAATAGTTACCCAACTTCTCATCCTTAAAAGAAAGTTGGAAAACTTTCTACAAGCCTGTCAGTTTATTGTTACAGTATATAATTACTGTGCCAAATTTATTAATTATATTGGCAAAAAGGTGTATTCACTAATAGCTAGGATCACCAGGAGAAACGTACAGGTTGAACAAGAACACATTGATGAAAACAACAATGTCGTGAGCCATCTGGAGGACAGCACATTATCACGGCAAGAGGAAACTCCACTAACAGCAAATGGAGCAAGACAATGTTCAATGAGAAATAGTGATGTTGTTATACCTATAGAATCACTTCAATCAGGAAGATTGTAAGGAGGAGACTCAACTCTGGTGTTGAAGGCATGATAAACGAAAACTATCCATGGTTAAACAGTACACTTTTATTTTGAGCAACATCATTTGGCCGATGATGGAATATACCTCTACTTGTATTGACATGCGTAAATGTACACATGAACATCTGCACTCGTGTGCAAGTCAGTGTACATGGTGTTGTCTTGGCACACGAGTTTAGTGGTCATTACTTGAAAATGCCACGAAGGTCTCCCTCATTCAGGTGAGATGTTGAATGTTGCCAGTACGATTTATCTGTGGACTTTTCGTATATACCCCCATCACCAGAGTTAAAATTCCTATTGTTTTCCTGGCTTCAGTAGAGACTGGGAAGCTCTTTTAAGAATGTAAACTACGTTCCATAATAAGTAGCTCCCAAACCTCTAAAAAATTAACAATGATCACAAGAATTTTTTTTTTCTACATTTTTCTGGGAGAGAGAATAGTGTATCGGATCGCTTTAGTTCTGTAGATCACTATTTCTGCCTCCCAGTTAATGTAATTTACATTAGTTTCATGTTTGTACATCTCAATATGCATGACATGTTTTTTGTACTTGTTCTGTTCATCAAGTTATGTGGAATTGTGATACGCCAATTGGGAGAACTAATCTTGAATGCTTGTTTACTTAATAGTTTCAATAGTTTGCTGTTATTAATAGTAACTTAAGAAACCTCGACTTGTTTAATGTAATTTACCAAGATGTTCTTGTTTGGCACATATCAGTATGCATGATAAATGTTTCAAGTATTTGTTCTATTTATCAACATAAGTGTAATTCTGACATTTTCCCTACTTTTTTTGGGAGAGAGAATAGTGCATCGGATCGCTTTAGTTCTGTAGAGCACTATTTCTGCCTCCCAATTAATGTAATTTACATTAGTTTCATGTTTGTACATCTCAATATGCATGCATGTTTTTTGTACTTGTTCTGTTCATCAAGTCATGTGGAATTGTGATACGCCAATTGGGAAAACTATTCTTGAATGCTTGTTCACTTAATAGTTTCAATAGTTTTCTGTTATTAATACTAACTTCAGAAACTTTCACTGTTTCAATGTAATTTACTCTTTTAAATTGGCTCGTCTCAGTATGCATGATAAAGGTTTCAAGTACTTGTTCTGTTTATCAACGTAAGTGTAATTCCAGTGTCCCTAATGGGAGAACTTGAACGCTTATTTCAGAATGAGAAAAATCTGTTGGGGATTATAAATATATTAATGGGAGCAACCATTGGGCGCTTAGTTTGTAATAAGGTGAAATTCTTAGGTATTATCTAATAGTTATTCATGTGTAGAAAATTATGTTCATTTGATTGATTATGTATGTTATCCTGTTATACATGATGAATAATATTAGCCTTGGAATGCTAGTTATTAAAACTAGAAGACTTTTAAATCATTAATATGCTGTTATTTGACGGCTGGGAAAGAAATAAAATACAGTAGAAGTTGGAAGTTATTCATTGTTAATAGCAGAATTGTTTGTAGCTTAAATTGTGAAATTGCTTGTTTTTGCTTGATTAATAGTTTAGTTTGCTGTTATTAATATGAACTAAAAAAAACTATATCTGTTTTGCAAATGTAATGAAATGCTTCAAATAAATTTTGATGAAAAAAAAAAATATATTTATTATGACATAGCTAAGTTCCCATCAGATCCAGGTAGAGATCCTTTCAGATTCAACAGGTTCTGTATTTTGGAGAAAAGCTTTGTGCAAATGGCATTTTATCCACATTTCACCCCATAAAATGATACAGAGAAAAGTGTTGAATAAAGAAGATATAAGTTTACTGGGTGTTGAACATGAAGATTCAACCAAAGCCAGTTATAGTTCTGTTGCTTACTAAATACTTCTCTAGTTACATGAATATGACTTGGTGTATATAAATCAACTTTATTAGTGAGAGAGAAGATTTTAATTTTCTATTTTCAAATGGTTCTAGAAAGTATGGGAAAATATCTTACCAGCTTAGTGTGGGGAGCAAACAACTAATGTACTTTGTTTTTTTATATTAATATTACGGGATTTTAAGGATTGTATTTTTTATTACTGGTGAGGCACTTAGTGTTAATAAATTAGGAAATAATCATTAATATATTTAGATGCACTGGATGTGTAATATATTTAAACACCCATGAACTGTGCTTTTGGTATTAGGTAAGTATTATGGGCCCAGTTCTTTGAGAAAGTAGTAACCATTCTTGCATTGTTAAGCATGAGATTAAATTCCAATGAAAATTTTAAATTTGTTGTGAAAGATTAGTTTTTTTCTACTAATTTTACAGAGATTTTAGATTTCTGCAGTTCGACTTCTCATAGTGTGGAACGAGAGTAAGCAAAGGAACTAAATTTACTAATCTAAGATTAATAGAAAGTTAAAAAAGTTTTTGTTTTGTAGAATACTCCTTAGGAACCATAATTTGGACTCCACTGACCCCCACTTTATTCCCCCACCTGTTGCAAACCCTCTCTTTCTTCATGTCCTCACAAGACTCATCTGTTTCATCCTTTTCCCATATACCCTGCCACCCTCCTTCTGACTCATCCTTCCTCTACCTCTCATCCTCCAAAACTTGTATTCCAAAGAAACACAAAAAAATAGTGTTAAAGAGCTGTGATATGTCGTTTCTAAGCTACAAATGATGTATTGCAGTTATTTGCTTTTTGTGTCTTAACCTGCAAACTACATTTTTTCTTAAATTTCTTTGATGGACTCGTTGGGGTTAATTCTATACTCAGCATTATTGCAGTTGTGGTCTGTTTTGTCCATAGTTTCTTATAAAAAGGAGATATCCATCATATTTTCTTAGCATATTATATACAGTTTTGCATCCTTGGTACTCGGCAGTTCTCAATGGCTCCTAGTCACCTTTCACGAATTTACAGTGTTTTAGAACGTGACATTTGCTGTGACTCGTGTGTGACTTAAATTTGAAAGAAATTAACTTGCAAAATGGATACAGATTAGAGGTAATGAATTAAATAATGGTTCAAATTAATTAAAAAGTCATGGAATGCATTGAACTTCATTGGTCAACTTGTGATTCCTGGACCCCAACTGAAATACTGGCTTGAGCCGTGTCTCTTTGGGCCTGTTAAAGATGTGTGCATTTAAAAAATCTGGTAATTTTGGATGGTCAGATTTGTTGATGTCCTTGTAACAAATTGTGTAATTGAAGAATCTATTCAAACAAGAGATAACATCCCTTTAATAATAATATACGTGTAACAGCCGCCTTGCCTGCATACCATTGAATTAGTATATATTGTTGTAAGTGTTCTTACAGTTACAATCTTCCTTCGAGGGTGCACATGCCTTTTTCTTGTAATCTTGTATTGTGCATCATTCATGTAATCTTGTTTCTTCACTGCCTGTTGGGTCCCATGATATCGGGGTTGTACATTCAATTTGTATTATTCAATGAGTGAAGACCAGTCACACAATACTACTTTTTCTCCTCAGTGTCTCAGCAAATAATATAATATGACAATTACAAGAGTCGCTGCAACACGAAAGAGAATAATGCTTAAATGTGAAAGTGAGTTGCCTTATTGGCAGTTGACAAACAACAGTATTTGTGGTGTACCTTCTGATAGAATTAGTAGATACTTGTTTTTTGTTTTTATTTTACATCACAAAACAGTTAAATCTGCGTATGACGTTCTATGGGGAAAAGTGAATTGTGTGCACATTTTGAAAATTCTGTGATCCCTACACTAAGTCATATACTACTTGAATTTTGAAGAAGAAGAAGAAAAAGCTGCCATGTAATAAAATCTATTTTCAAGGATAAATAAGCAATAAATTTTGGACTCTTATCCATGTTGTCCTTCGGAATAATAATTCCTGCCGCGACAACATGGAAACGATAATTTGAGTAATTGTATTTCCCATTGAATTCTAGAAGACGTGCACAGAAAATGAAGTTACATTTATATCCAAAAGGAAAACAAGGGGCCATCTCAGCATTTGCTCAATATATCAGGGAAACTGGGCGAAAAACCTGATCGAGATGGGGGTCATTGACCCAGAAGCTGCGATACAATACTTCTTACATATTGTTTAGAATTATACAGTCCAATGATAAATAATTCATTAAATATCACTGTGAAAATTAATGTTACTTTCCTTGTGTTGCTCAGTATAGTCTCTAATTGTAGAAACAGTTATGCAGCAGAAACGATTTCACTTGGGATTTAAACTTTTCTATCGAATTTAATCGTTTAATGTCATCTGGCAAAGTGTTGTAAAATAATGTACATGTATTGTATGTGAATTTTTATTAATGAGCTGTTGATACTGTCACCTGATGAATATGATTTCTACGTCGAGTGTTATAGTCGTAGACATCGGTATTTTCTGAAAATATATTCCCGCCCTTAAGTAAGTCATTTTTGACAAAAACAACTGATTCGTAAATCAACAGACAAGGTAATGGTAAAATTCCTAGATTAATGAAGGTTATTATTCGTACAATTCGTTTTTGTAATCTAAAAGTCTGGGAGCTTTAAGATGTATTTCCCCAGAATATTATGCCATATCTCAGGCGGGAATGAACATTCGCGAAATATACACAACGAGCAGTATGAAGGCTGACTGAATTTGCAAGAATTCTGAATGCGTAGCATAATGAACTTAATTTTGTGTTCAATTCATTTAAATGGACGTTCCATTTAAGGTTTGACTGAATTGAGAGACCTAACAATTTTGTTGCCTTAACATCAGTCAATGGTACACCGTTCATTTTCAATGGAGCACAGAATTCTTTATTTGAAATGGAAAACTGCATTAAAACCGTTTTCTTTTCGTTTTTTGTTATTTCGGAACTAATCTGGAACATCTGATATTGTACTATTTACGGTTTCTTTATTGCGAAGGATGTTCGTATCATCTGCAAAGAGAACCGTTCTTCCGTTTCGAATCGTCGATGGCATATCGTTTACGTAAAGTAGGAACAGAATAGGGCCTAAAATCGATCCTTGAGGAAATCCACGTGCAATGGGCAAAGAGTCGGAAAGGTGCGTACGTAATGTTCCATCATTCCAGTAAGGTATTTCCACTCTCTGAGATCGTTGTTTAAGGTACGAACATAACCAATCTAGAGCAATACCACGGATTCCATATGAAGGTAATTTTGAAAGTAAAATGTCATGATCAATGACGTCAAAAGGTTTTGAGAGATCTAAAAATTATCCAATAGGTACCTCGTTTTGATCCAATGATGAGGCGACATCTTTAAGAAAAGAAAATATAGCTGTTTCCGTTGATTTTGGTTTTCTAAATCCATGTTGGCAATCTGAAAGCGCGTCATGTTTACTGAGAAAGGTTTCCATTCATACGTTCTTATACAGGTTCTCTTTTGTATTTCCAATTTGTAAATGATTGGTCTTATTTTCCTTAGGATTAATTCCACTTTCGAAGCCCATTATCCAAAATTCAGCATCTTTTTTTCTTTGTGGATTAATCCATTTTCCTCATTAACTTAGAGAAAAAAGGTGCTCAACCTTTAGACACCATTATTTCAATTGAATTGAAAATGCTGCGTTTTCTCGCATTCATATTCAGCTGTGTTATCTATATGACAAATTTTCCTTGCTTTCAGTATTGTTGATTATGCAGGCCTGCAAAGTTGATGTGATAGAAAATTGTTTGAGTTATTCCCTGATTTTTTATTATACTTTACTGGGCTGATTTTGAAAATAAGCACAATTTTTCTCTAAGTTAATGTGGAAAATGGATTAATTCACATTGTGGAAGCATTTGAGAACAACAGGAAACATAAAATAGCTATGGTACACCAGTAAACAAAAACCCATTGAGATTTAAGTATGTCAGAATTCAATTGTAATTCATGTGGAGGTGAAGGTCCAAGTTAACTATGGTTAGTGAAGAACAAGGCATTTTGTTGTCTGAATGTTATGATAAACATTTTCTTTCTAATTGTGTTGATGATACTCAGCTGTATTATCTGAATAGAAGTAACAGTGTATATTATAGGTTCAGTCTATAACATTGCAACTCCAAAATAAAAACTATTTCTTCTTTTACGAAAACTGTCAAACCTCCATAGAAATAATACCAACATACTTTATACGGAGTCCATGGACTGTTCTTGTCACTCAATTTGTATCCAATCATGTGCGTAACGAACTTACTTTAGAAAGCTAATATAATATTGCCCTGCAAATTTCATTTTGAGAAAAAAATCTTGAAAATTTCTTCTTATAATTATTGAAAAAATATTAAAATAAAATAAAATCTTCTGAATGCGAGTGCGAGACTACAAAACGTGTTCGAGACAGGGGCGTGCGGTGACCAGTTCGACTAAGTAAGCTCTGTAAATAGCAAGAATGCGATTTGGAGCCTGTTTTGGAAGAAAAAACGAAAATTTATTCAGTTCTCTATGTTTTAAATAAAATAATTATATCAAAAAGATATTATTATTATTATTATTATTATTATTATTATTATTATTATTATTATTATTATTATTATTATTATTATTATTATTATTGCGTTTTTTGGAATAACGCTAGTCCTCCCCATACGCGCCCACAATTTTCAGTGAGCCAAAAGTCAATTATCAACCTCTGCCTTTTGAACGCTTTACACGTCGTAAATACTCGTTTATCTTTCGGAACGTAATGAACGTAGCATCCCGTATAAGAAACACTATTATTCGTGCTCCTTTGGCAACACTCACGACTCTTAAGAAGCTTCCTTCGTACTGCCCTCTTTCTCACGATGTAGCATCTGATCAATGACTATTTTATCTTTATTTATCTATATTTATATTTCATCTAAAACAATTTCAACATACTGGGCCATGGAAATGTTTTCTTTAATAAATTTACTCAAGAAATTACTAATTGCAAAAAGTAATTGCAAATCATTTTTAATTCTGTGCCTTTTAAATGTTTTGGCAAATTTTAAGTATTGTTGTAAGGTCGTAACATACTTACTCAACAAATTTAGAAGTTCGATCAACGCAGCCTTTGCTAACCAGGTCATTTTTACGATGCCTTCCGAAAGGTAATTCCTGCATTGAAAAAAAAATTGTCACGTCAATCAGGCAATTTAATATAACTATTTGTTCTGTGTAATTATGTTGCGTTACATCGGATCAATTGAAGTTTCAATGTTAACACTGCAAAACTGGCCAGCTGAATAAGTGGATACAACTGACTCTGCTATCGATAATTTTTGTGATTGTTTTTAAGAGACTGCAAATTCTTACAGCGTTCTTCATTCCTCACATTACGAACATGGGAAAACACTGATCATGGCCCAGCAAGATAAACTATTAGTTTCTTGTTTCCTATTAACCAACTGGTGTTTTCATATTTTGAATTGTTAAAGTAGCGGAAATGCTCCCTTCCCTTTTCTTTGCGCAAAGAACTGACTAAAGACATGTTCTGGAACAGGCCTCCCTATACGAATAATTCACTTTTCTCCACAAAAGTACAACTGAATATATTTTTTTAATATCCTCAATTATAAATATATTTTCTGCCATAGCACAGTATTATACCGTTATGTAGCACAAAAAGACAGTGCACACAAAAATAACAGTCCATCAAAAATAATATGCACAGTGTGAATACCACGCACAGATCAAATAAATCCACAAGAAGAAGACCGTGGCATTACGTGGCAGGCGGCGCTTATACCAGTGTGTCAGATCGTTCGCATGCGAACACATCTGCAAGATGAATTCAGAGCCAGCCTGGGCGGCGTGCCGCGGCAGTGGGCCCGGGTGGCGGCACTTACCAGCGTGCTGCATACAACCAAATGGAGCTTCTAGAAAGTCATGAGCGCATGCGCGAACTGCCTAATGTATTTAGATGGTGAACAACGTTATGCTCAGTTCGGGCCGGGTTGCGGCGCCTACTACCTCCGTCTCTATCAACCGCTTTCTGTCTTTGTCAGCAACAGCGGTGTAAGCTCAATGAAGGGCCGCGCGCCTATGCAAGCCAGTGTACCCTTACTTGGCAGAATTTTAAAACTTAAGCTTAATTCTCTATAGCGTAAGTGGTGATTTCAAAATATAATTATTACATTTAACTGTCTTTTCTCCAGGGTAGGCGCAGCATACCTAGCTTACCTGGAATGCACGCCACTGGTTCGAGAATAGTTTTGCCTTGTCATAGCCAACCGGTTACTTCTTAACTCGAAAGGGAAATGGTTTATGAGCGGAGCCGAGGTATGAGAGAAACATTTGTAGGGGAATAGTTGAAGTAAGGCTCTATAGGGGGGAGTATACGCAGACGCCATTCTTGGTCATTGCTTGCCGACAAGCGTATGTAAATGTAAAGGAAAACGTCGCGTCTCGCTACTTTTCGTTATTTTCCAAACAAAAAAATAATCTGACGCAATTTTGGTCACTGTGAGCAGTTTTTTGAGAAATGTGAAAACGTCGTCGATAAGTACAGTGCCCTGAATTCTTCACTTGTAAATAGAAACTGATATTTTAAAACGTTTGTAAGTTGGACTAAGGTTATGTTTAACATTTGTAAATAGAGAATATAGATATACTAAGGCTCTACAGGGGTTTACTTTAAGTTAGAAATAAACAAAATATTTACTTTTTGTTCAATGGCCAATTTCAATTTTCTGTTCTGTTCGCTTGTCATGGTCAATTTTAATGTATGCTGAAATCAAAAATAAAGAAAAACATGATTAATGTATATACGATATACATAAACAAATATTGCTGATTATTACACATATGTTTATGTCTGAATCTGATCATTATTGACGTATATCTATATTCTCTATTTACAAATGTAAAACATAACCTTAGTCCAACTTACAAACGTTTTAAAATATCAGTTTCTATTTACAAGTGGAGAATTCAGGGCACTGTACTTACCGACGACGTTTACACACTTATCAAGAAACTGCTCACAGTGACCAAAATTGCGTCAGAATATTTTTTTGTTTGGAAAATAACGAAAAGTAGCGAGACGCGACGTTTTCCTCTACATTTACATACGCTTGTCGGTAAGCAATGACCAAAAATGGCGTCTGCGTATACCTGTCTTTTTAGAACTCTAGTTGAAGGGGGTGGAGGGAGAAGGAGGAGAGTAGGGTGAAAGGACGGTGATGTGGTCTAGAAGTAGGGATTTATTTTTCATTTTATCTCTTCTGGTTGACTTGTACATTATCGTAGCAATTTGTAAAAGCATTCATCTCTGTTTTAGAGTTCATGGTCTTATGTGTCTTAATACTTAATGTTTCGAGACATTGTCTTGCATAGTAGTTATTCTGTTGTTCAAGAATTTCCGGATAGTCGAAATCTATGTAGTGAGAGGTTTCGATTCTGTGTTTCGTGAGAGAATTGTGTCGGTGTTGATTTATATTATTCATGTGCTCCCGCATTCTATCCTTCGCCTTACGTGATGTTTGTCCTACATACACATTCGAGCATTGTTTGCAATTAAATTTGTAGACTACCTTGGATCTCTGTAATCTTGGTATGGCGTCTTTTTTATGAAAAATGAACATATTCTTATTATTAATATTGTTATAAACTCGTAGGCCACATCTTCGTTTTAGAGCGTGTTTTAAATGCATATCGACCTATGGTACATATGGTAACAATTGTTTTGACATTACAAGAAAAAAAAACGATGATTCAAGTCAATTTGGTACGCCCTTTTAAGCCGTGACGTAACCACAGCCTTCATATCCCCACAACCCCCGTTGTGGAATATCAAGAAAACTTGTAGTACCTTGATTGAAAGTTTGTCTCAAACATTCAACCTTCTTTCTTGACCT
Source organism: Teleogryllus occipitalis (assembly GCA_011170035.1). Lineage (NCBI taxonomy): Eukaryota > Metazoa > Arthropoda > Insecta > Orthoptera > Gryllidae > Teleogryllus > Teleogryllus occipitalis. The sequence continues at coordinate 92,633 of BLKR01003760.1, read as the reverse complement.
CTCGGAGTACAATTGATAAGACGTCATTAATCTATTCTGTTGCGATGTTAAAAAATAATCAAAAATAAAAATTTAGGTAAGAGATAAATTTTTTTTTCAATAATTATAGGAAGAAATGTTTACTGTGTCATATAATAAGGTGTAATTTTGATAGAATAAGTATAAAACGCATGTAACTCTCATTAATTTAATTTTAATATTATGTAGCTGTAATTTTAAATTTAATATGACTACTTTTATATCACAGTGTACTACAATACAAATTTATTTTAATAATTTTGTAATTCTAAGAGTAATGAATTTTATTGTATTTTATTTTTTGTAGACAATGTAGACCACCACATATTCCAAGTGGAGTAGATGTTAACTTTAGTGGTTTCTACTACTATAAGTCTATACTACAATAATTTGTAATTTGTTAATATATTCTCTTCCATAACATGAAATGGTACAAAATGAAATATAAAAAATTTAGAATTGCCAAAGTTTTAATTAATAAATAGGTCTTGATGTAAATACCGTGCAAAAATTGTTTTCGCAATGAAGTACTTTCTACTAGAAATAGTAAATGTAATGTGCAGGGGATAACAAAGCAGCAATAATTTTGAAATATTTTAAAAGTATTTAACATTAAAAGCAGTCGGGAAGAAGTGCAATCTGAGTAGAACCATGTGTGTTGTTGAAATAAACAAGATTTCACAAGAAATCTATAGAAGTGGTGCGATTAAGGGGTAGTGAAAATTATCAGTTAAATGAAGAAGTGCATATAGCAAACGAAGAACTTATGACAAAGAAAGAAACAAGAAACTGTGACAGATAGTAGCTCTGAACATGATGCAGGAAGCAAAATTTTGAAGTTCGAAAATGTACACTAAGAATACAGTTTAGTACTTACATACAGCACTCTTTAAACATCCGTTTCGGTAATATTATTTACAAAGAACGCTCTGTGTAGTCTAAGTATAACAGAAGCGCAAATTTTAAGTATGCGTCTCATATTTACTCATGCGTCTCATATTTACTGAAGTGAAAGGCATTCTTTCGAATTCCCGCGCTTTCTTGCCACTCAAATGGTTTTCTCGGGTTCAGTTTGGAAGTAGATTTCGCCGCCGACCGCTACGGGGTGATAGGTCTTTGGAGTCGGCACGTGGGTGACATTTGGTGACACCTGGTGGTCATAATGGAAACTTATGCGAACTAATTGTAATATCAGGTGGTAGTTGCGTATTAGATGTAAACATAATGTCATGCGAAGCTTTAAGTTATTTCGTTTTGCCTCCAGATCGATTTGAAACACAAGAGGTTTGTGGAAACAGATTCATTGAGTATATTTATTTCTTGCAATATTCGAAATAAATTCTCCATTCTAAATATACTGTACTTCAAAATATACAATACAAGAAGCGATTTTAAAAAATCCCCTTTTGTTTATTTCATTTATTAAATACCTATTAAGAATCGTCCAAAAAATCAGCATTCAGTTAAGGTCATTTGTAGTAGTGTTGTGCAATTTTTTTCTGCGTCCATTTGTTTGTATAGTGTGTTCAGAATTATTTTTGTACATAATGTGGATGTGAACAGAAAAGATGACATGAAAGTGAAGAGAAAATGTGAGAATGTGAGTGTGTTATTTAACATAGAAATTAATCATTGTATCCATGTGCATCATTTCATTGTTGAAATGGACAGTATTATGTTCATTTAAATGCTCTATGATTGCCCTATGTACTTAGTGTAACTCAAACTGTGTAAACGTTCAAAAAGAGGAAAAAAGGACGTATGTTCTGGCATTTTGTAGGTTCAGCCAGAACATATGTGTGAAATATGTGTGACAATACAGCAAATCCTTGTCTGGAAATGATAACATAGAGCATACATGATCTTGGTGAAGGAATCTCATTTATATTATTATATTAAATTATTAATTCAGTGGTAAAAGTTTTAATTGTTGGAATTTCAAATTTTAAACTATGACATTAAATAATTTTTCTGTGTTAAGTTATTTTTTAGCCAATTTCATAAAAAGACAAAAACAATGGCAATGCTTTTTGCTGTTCTTTCATGAATAAAAGGCATTAAAAAAAATTATACATCTCCTAATTTATGCAATGCATATCGTAAGGGAAGCTGTTATTTTTAGAGTCTATTATTGCTTTCATTTCAGTAATAATGCACTACAGTCAGATTACTTAAAAATGATTTTTGTAGTAGAAGTAATGTCAAAGTCATTAATCCGAGAGTGCCTGCAATAGGTAGACTCATGCCAGTGCCCACAATGTATCTCTCAGATATTGTTGCGACTGTTTGTAAATGCAAATGATCTGAAAGTTCATTTACTGAAATATGTATTTTATTCAGTTCGTACATGTCCCCCAATGCAATGGTTAATTAACCACACACTGCAGAATTCTTGTCTGAATACTTATGGTGAGAAAGGTAAAAATTGATAAGGTACATGCAAAATTCATTAAACATCTTATTGTCCTGTTAAATAATATTAAATACAATTTCCACAAATTATTTTGGCGTGTTCTAAACAAATATATATTTTTCTTTGTCACAAAAATATTTAGAAAGTCTTTGTCTTTTTCCATTGTGCAAGGTTCACATTTTTTTTATTTGCCTTCAGATGTCTCCTGCACATCTTCTTTCTCTTTGGTAAGAAATTGCGATAGTCAATTGCCGAGGAGACATATGATTACGTTTTCTGAATAGGCACTTGTCAGAGATATGGCTGAAAATAATCCCATGATACAAACTGCTCAGGCCAGGAGCTCACAATACTGATGCCATTGCTCCCAACATACATGACAGAAAATGCAGCGCAGTGATCAAGTTTCATGTTGCTCATGGGAAATGGTTTAGTGAAAGGATTAAAATAAAAGGTCAGGTGATCTCAGGAAAGTGCAGTGAAGGAAGGCTTACTTTAGAGTGAAATATTTGGTGCTCTATTCTGTCTCATGCCATTTCCAGTTAAGAAATATTTGCGTGCGCATCAAAGGTTGGATATATTTCATTGTCTTAGTTTTTAAAGTTCATCTCATTTTTTATTTATTTATTTATTTATTTTACGTCAAAAAAAAAAAAACAGTTAAAAACTGCGTATGACGTGCTATGGAGAAAAGTGAATTGTGTGCACATTTTCAAAATTCTGTGATCCCTACACTAAGTCATATACTACTTAAATTTTGAATTTTGAAAGGGAGAAAAAACAAAACAAAAAACACCCATGTAATAAAATCTATTTTCAAGGATAAATAAGCAATAAATTTTGGCTCTTATTACTTCCTGCCGTGACAACATGGAAACGATAATTTGAATAATTGTATTTCCCACTGAATTCTAGAAGACGTGCACAGAAAATGAAGTTACATTTATGTCCAGAATTTTTCTTCCATTATAGTGGAGATAACTTAAGTCAGGTTCAATTTTAGATATTACATCATCTTGTCTTTAGATATGTTTTCTAGTAAGTGTTAATTCCATTACATTTTTGAGTGGATGGCATTCTTTAGAGTTAATGGTACTGTATGCTTTTCACTCGCTTTTCCAGGAGTCATATTTACTTATTTTTATTTTGAATTTTGAACATCATTGTCATCTTCCAGCACAACAGCCTGAGGTGGGCTTTGGCCTTCCCAACTACAGTTTTCCATCAATCTCGATCTTGGGCAGCTGTTCGGTAAGGTCGCATGTTCTGTGTCTGCAAATCTTCTTCCTCTTCGTTCCTCCGTCTATTTCTTGGTCTTCCTGGGCAGTTATCTTCACCCGGGGCTTTATGTTCTGTTATGATTCCTTGTATTTTGTTTATACTGGGTCCTTCAATAAATGGCGTCACTTGTCATTTTTATCTTGTATGTTGTCGTCTTCACTTCATCTGTTTTTGTATTCAATATCTCTCAAAATATTCCTTCCATCTCTTTTGAATATCATCCGGATGATCCAGTAACTCCCCTTGGTCATTTTTGCAACCTTATAGCCTTGGTTGGTGTCCTTTCTTAAACCAGTTTGCTTCTGAATAGAATTTCTTTACCTCATTTTGGTGTCCTATCCTTTCGATTCCTTCCAATTTTCTCATTAATATTTCTTTCTTACCATTCTACATACTCTGTTTGCCTTTTGTCTAAGTTTCCTGTATCTCTGTGTACTATGTCTTGTTTCTCTCTGCAACATTATTTTCCTTGCTTCTTTTTTATCTATTTCCCTATTTTTCTACTATTCCCTTTTTTATCTATTTCATAACTGTCCCTTCAATCTTATTTACATACATTTCCAAACGTCATATTTCTAAACTGTCATTTCAATCTCAGTTTACATATCCTCTCTGATATGGGTTCAAATCCAATAATACTTTCTGTCATATTTTTATATCTCGGTATGTATTCTCTGTATTTGAAACATGCCCATATTTTGATCCAGGCTTCTTTTGAAGTTTACTCTTTGTGTGGATTTAGAGCTGGGATCCCCAACTTTTGTCTTTTATCAACCCCTTTTACAAGAATTGTTGCTTCATTAATCCCCGTGTATTTTCTGTGCAACATACAGCATCCCTAATCATAAAACAAAGAATTTCATATAAATTCCTTAAATATTACAATTTCATACACCAACGTTCATGTAAATATCTTGATTTTCAATGATCTTTGACGCTGCCATTTTTGAGTAGCTGACTTTACGATCTTCATTGTAGTGTAGAGGTTACAAAACGTTTAGCGTTTTTGAAGAAGTGACCATAACATTTCTCCAGTCTGTGTTACAGAGAGATTTGGTGTTTTCTTGTGCAATAGAGCATCTTTTTAAATACAATATTATAATTTGTTGAATTTTCTAAAGATTCTAATTTCTAAGGATAAATGTCAGATACAAAAGAAGAGAAGTAAATTTGTAATTCATTACATGTTTCGTTGCTTAACACCAGAAATCAATTAATTAACCAAGTTCATTTAAATTTTGTTTGTTATCAACGGAATCTTGATTTTACTGCTCAGCCGCCAGTTCATATTCGGCTATTGACACCAATTGACTACTCAATCATCATTGACACATTCAAACTTTCATCGACCCTCTGGGAATCTATACCGACCCCCCTTGGAAACCCCTGATTTAGAGAATCTTTTGAACAGGTGCACCTTGTAAGCGTCTCTTGTATCACTTGAGACTTGTCTTTGACTTTCTCAGTCAGATGACAGTTTAGCTAGCAGTTATTATAAATTATGTTTTGACTGTTCAAAGAATAGCTTAAGTGGGTAGAGCAACTGGGTGTAAAATTGGGTTCAATTCCTGGCTGGGGCAGTCAATTCTTTGAACAGTCAAAACATAATTTATAATAATTACATCATGCTTAGTAGCAAAACAGGAAACATATTCCCACGTAATTGTTAAACTTCAAACTGTGACTAGGCGGTGAGATGTTTGTCTGCTGTGAGTGGCAGTGTCTGCTGTGAGTTCTCTCATCAATAAAATAGAATCTCATTGAGAAGGGATTTAATTTTGCCAGATATCTCTAAAACTTCTTTCATGAGCCACAAGTATGATGGGGCTCACAAGATTTTCCACCCTTGGAAAATCCACCACCTTCAGTCGGGTTTGATGTGCAAACTTGACTATCAAAAGCCCTGATACTGCTGGTGGCATAATTTTGTGTTATTGATTTCTATCAATACATTACTTTTGTCTAGTGACCAAATTTTTCTATTTATTCACAAATCTTAGGCTCTTCACAGATATTGGATTAGGGCTAAATCTAGTTTCCCCAGGGCATCGGTTAAATGTATTTAAAAAATCCATGTGTGGTTGAGGCTTTGAGAGGTGTTTGTTGCGTCAAATGAATGTCTCCACATTTTTTACCTACTTTGCTGATTATTTATTTATTTGTTGATTTTAATAAATAAGTTAGTGTGTATGGAACTGGAAGATGACCTACCATGCTTCTTTCTTGTTGAAGGTGCCTACAATCACACTTTCTTTGGCCACCTTATGTGATCCATCTGTCAGAGGTGTCCATACCAACTTAATCGCTTAGTTTCAACCATGTCTAGAATGGATCCTTCTATATCCATCCTTTGTCAAATGTCTTCGTTTTGTATACAGGCTGTCTTGGAAGGAAATGTCGAAAGTTTGAAAATAAGCTCTTAAGACAGTTTTAAGCATATTTTGTCTGATAAACTTAATAATCCGAATGGCTGAGCTGCAATAAGCACTCAAAAGTTGGTTTGAAAAAATACTTTCTATGCAGAAATTTGCCTTGCAGCAACATATAAACACTTCAGAAACATGTAAATTGTTTTATTTACAAAAGAAATGAATATATTTGTTCAGAAAGAAAAATTAACACACAAATAAAAAAGTACCCAATTTACACAATTTGACTGCCTTCTGTAAGTCCACAAATACCATATGGACATCTCTACCGCTCTCAGCAAAGTTTCTTCATTAATTTTTTTAGGTAAAGGTACCGTCAATGCATGATCTCCCTGCCTTGAAGCCATTCTGTGAATTGGTCTTCAATTCTCTGTTTTATGATCCTACCTTACAGTCTTTCTACTGAGCACATTATGCTTATACACTGATAGTTCTTACATTCCTGCCTACTTCCTTTCTTGTAAATAGGAGTAATAAAGACCTTTTTCCATTCATTAGGCAGGACATCACCTTGTAGATATTTATAAAAATAGTAACTAATATACCCATCACACAATCAAGTGCTGCTTTTGGCAGTTCTACATTGTTGTTACCCAGCCCAGGAGTTTTGATCTTGTATTTCCAATGCGTCGATAAACTTCCCCACAGGTCATTTCCCAGTACTCTTTTTTTGCCCTCATATGCTCGTTTGGGAAACTCCCTATTATTTAAAGTATACTGTTTTCTCGCCATCAGATTTTGTTGTTAGCCACCTTTTGTAGGCTTGCTTTTTTCTTTCTACAAAGGCTTCTTGGATTCCACCAAGATGTACATTAGTACTAAACTTGATTTAATGGCATTTATATGTTGTTTGTAAATTTGTTTTGCAACATGGACACGAGACTGAGAATTCAAATAATTAAATAAACTTATATATAGAAATAAGTATGTTACATGTATTTATGTTCGCATTTCTGTGTTGTGCAGGGGGTGTTGAAACTTCCTCGTAATCAAAGGAGGAAACGGAAGAAGGTCCAGAGTGCAGTTGAGAAGTAAGTTGTAAAAGATATTGCAAATATGCGAGATCTTTTTTAAAACCTTTTTTATCTTCTCAAAGGAATGTACAGTTTTATTGTAAAGTTTCTCCCTTTATATTATCAGAACATATTTCTACGAGATCCTGCCTCACCCCTTTTCTAGAAAAAAATAAATAATCAATTTTAAAGTTATTTTCAACCAAATATGTGCTGTTGAGGTGACAGTCTTGCACATTAAATCTTGTTTTGGTCTAAACTAGGTATAGAGGAATTAGCAATATAGTTGTAAAGGAATCTGCAGCTCAAATTCGTTATGAGAGTGTCTGTTGCTGGGTTCAATAGAAACCTGTCTTTGTGAGAGACACCAGATCTTAGGCATACTGGCCAATATTTCAGTTGTTGTTCTGCAACCTTCCTTAGGGCAAAATGCTGTTCCCTTATGAACCTGTGTGCTGTCCACTTTTACGTGTTTCACCAGGATGAAGGTTTCAGTATAATGATAGAAATATTGACAACTGTGCCTAAGATGTAGCATCTCACAGGCAACAAATTTATTGTCTCGTTAAATTTTTTGACTAAGTGAACCATTCTACTAACAATGATTCCTATGAAGTGTGGCTGTCTTGTACTATGAGAGAAACAAACAGAATTTGTAAACGTTTTTTCTTTTTTTCCAATGAATGTCTAGCAATTATTATTAACACAACCAGTTCCACTTTTTATTTTTGACTTTCAAGAGTAATTTATTATAGCGTGTATTGTTACGTATAGTATTTTTTGATTACATGACGGTTCGGCTACACCTTATAGCCATCTTATGACCTTATAAAATACAGTTGGAATATTACTATACTCGAATATTAATAGTATATACATTATTAACATAGTAAACATGCATACTTCCGCTCAACAATAAAAAGTGCAACTGGTTGTGTTAATAATAAAGGGAATTTGTATTTTGCAGAAAAGTATTGACACAGTCACATTCACATTCCTGTGAATTTGAAACGGATAGTTTGAACTTTGGGTGTACTTTACATGAAGCCTAAACATCATTTTCAAAATTTTCTCAAAACGATGGACTACTTTTTGGATTTCCCCCCCTCAAATAGAGCAAAAACTCTTAGAGATGATACTGTTCTTCCAAGTTAGATCTTAAAATAAGGTCATGTACAATTTTTCAAAAGTTTGAGTAGTTGCAGCCCTTCTCAGTGCTGGTGATTTCACAAGTGCAAAGAACAAAAACTATAGTAATGTTTTCACTGTTGCCAGAGTGAGTGCTGATGTAACTTTTAGATTTAGAATAAAAGTGAATAATTTTAATTAAAATAGAATAGTTGTAATAATAGATTTAAGTGAATAGTGATTTGAATATGTGAGGGTGTTTAATTTTTTTGTTTTTTACTTATAAATGGATCTTCATTAAAAATAAACTTTCTTTCAGGTTAACAAACTGGAGGTTCTGGAGTGGAACCAATGGAGAAACCGTAAGCATTATGCTTTTTTTTCTTTATTTAATTCTTTCTAATTCATAGTGTTCATAGTTGCAGAGATAATTATAAAAATATTGAAGCTTCACTATTTCAAATGCATCACCATCATAATAGATGTAGAGTACTGTCTGTCTTCTGTGAATAGCATCCTGGCATTTTTGTAAATATAAACTTTCTTCATGAAAATGTTAAATTCTGTACCTAAATTGCCCCTTAGGTCTCTAAAAAAATTACATCTGACAGTTTTTAGAGGTTTTGAACATTACTCTGTTTTAATAAATGAACATTCGCAATTAAAATATTAAACATCTTTTACATTTCTTTGTCGCAAATTCTGTTTTACAAACACTTGCTCGTGGAAGATCGAACATGTTGAAATTGCGTCGCTACTTGAGGTTTGGTCGACACAATTTGTATCCCCTAATATACAAAATGAGACATTGTTGGATATTTCATTCCAAGCTTTGACCGGAATCACATGAGCGTTGCATTACCAAATGTTGGTGACTTGAAGTGCGTCGACGCACGTCAATGCGTACGCACACGAGCGTTGTTTAGTGCGCACTTTGGGCACTACTCAGAACTCAAGCTGGACGCTGTCCAAACAGCTGTTATACACTTTGGTGAGAAAAGTCATGGGCCGCGCGCGATCTTTCCTTCCTCTTCCTTGTTATTCTCTCCTTACTTGCACACTAACATGCAATACACTTCCACACTTGCCGGGAGACCGTGCGGAAACTTAGAGCTTGCCTTGCTTGGGGTGGTTGAAGGGATTTCTCCTGGTTTGGGAAAATACTCACAAGCCGACGGTAGGTCGGCGCCATGTCTCACCATCCAGTGGGGAAAGATCACCGCCTCCTTCCGAGGAAAAAATCATGCACCACACTTACGACGCTAATGGCCTTACCAATTGATGTGGTAGCTCAGTGCATCAACTGATGTCACGAATTTTATAAGACAGGAGGTGTGAAAACGACCTCATGTCATCCTCCACGTTACGAAAACCCAAGTTTAACATCCAACCAGTTGATTGGATGGCACTGTAACAGCTCATGATTTGTCAGAGGCAGCTCTAAATAAATCACAGTTTTATAATAATGATGAGTATGTATGTATGTATGTATGTATGTATGTATATACATACTCTATTATTATTAAAAAAGTGATTTATTCAGAGCTGCCTCTGACAAATCATCAGGTGTTCTTATTTATTTATTTATTTATTTATTTATTTTACGTAAAAACAGTTAAAAACAGTTAAAAACTGCGTATGACGTGCTATGGGGAAAAGTGAATTGTGTGCACATTTTCAAAATTCTGTGATCCCTACTCTAAATCATATACTACTTAAGTTTTGAATTTTGAAAGGGAGAAAAAAAAACAAAAATCTCCCATGTAATAAAATCGATTTTCAAGGATAAATAAGCAATAAATTTTGAATTTTGAAAGGGAGAAAAAAACAAACAAAACTCCCATGTAATAAAATCTATTTTCAAGGATAAATAAGCAATAAATTTTGGCTCTTATTACTTCCTGCCGCGACAACATGGAAACGATAATTTGAATAATTGTATTTCCCACTGAATTCTAGAAGATGTGCACAGAAAATGAAGTTACATTTATGTCCAGAAGCAAAACAAGGGCCATCTCAGCATTTGCTCAATGGATCAGGGAAACTGGACGAAAAACCTGATCGAGATGGGGGTCATTGACCCGGAAACTGTGTTACAATAGTTGTTACAGGTTGTTTATACTCATTTATACAGTCCAAATGGTAATTAATGCATTATGTATCATTGTTAAAATTCATGTTACTTTTCTTGTGATGCTCAGTATAGTCTCTAATTGTATAGAAACAGTTATGTGTTACGGTATTGCTGTTACGATGTTGTACGATCAGCTGACACAATGACAACTGATGATTTGTCAGAGGCAGTTCTGAATAAATGGCTGTTGTTTTTTTTAAAATAATGGTGAGTATTGCGTGTGCGTTGCAGCCGGTGGGCGGGGCCTGGTGCGGGGGCGCGCGAGCCGGCGCGTCGCCTGCGGCGGGTGCCCGGCAGTGCCACCATGCACGGCGTGGAGTTGCAGTTCAAGCTGGCGGCGCTGGTGGCGCTTCGCGCGCGGCGACGCGGCGTGCGCGTGCGGCTGTGGGCGCGCGCGGGCGCCGCGCGGCCCCTCGATGACCTGGTGCTGCGCCTCGCCGGCCCCGCCGCCCCCGCCGCCACGCTCTACGTGCAGCTGTGGCACGCCAAGGGGCGCCTGGCCGAGAAGGTGGGTGGGTGGGCGCCCGCCCGACCGCACTCCCTCCTCCATCTCTCTTCTTTCACCTCTCCGCCGCCATCACAACACGCTCTCGTCTCGGACCTCTTGGCTCTCTTCGTTCTCTTCCTCGTCCTGCTTCCACCTCCTCGCTCTCTCTTTCTCTCTTCTTTCTCCTCTCACGCCGCATCTGCCACCACCACCACCACCACACGTTCTCTTCTGTCTCCCAGACTCACTTCTACCTCCTGGCTCTCTTCTTCGTCCCTCTTTCACCTGCTCATGTTCTCTTCTTTCACCTCTCCTGCCCCCCGCCCGACAGCTTGGCTGCTACTACCACCACATGCTCTCTTCTTTCTCCCAGTCCCTCTTCCACCTCGTGGCTCCCTTCTTTCTCTTTCTTGTCCCTCTTCCACCTCCTCACTCTTTCTTTCTCTCTTCTTTCTCCTCTCCTCGTCCCCCCGCCGCCTCTGCCATCACCACTACACACTCTCTTTCTCCCAGTCCCTCTTCCATCTCGTGGCTCCCTTCTTTCTCTTCCTTGCCCCTCTTCCACCTCCTCACTCTTTCTTTCTCTCTTTTCTCTCCTCTCCTCACCCCCCTTCACCACTGCTGCCACCACAACACACTCTCTTCTTTCTCCCAGTCTCTCTTCCACCTCCTGACTCTCTTCTTTCTCCTCTCTGTGCCCGACCCCGCCACCTCTGCTGCCACCATCACACGCTTTCTTCTGCCACCACCACACACTCTCTTCTCTCTCTCAGTTCCTCTTCCACCACATGGCACTCTCCTTTCTCTTCTTTGTCCCTCTTCCATCTCCTCGCTCTCTTCTTTGTTCCCGTCCTTCGCCCACCTCCTCATACTCTTCGTTCTCTTCCTCGCTCCTCTTTCACCTCCTTGCTCTAACTTTTCTCCTCACCTTCTTTGCTTTCTTCTTTCTCATTGTCCTGTTGCCACCTCCTGACTCTCTTCTTTCTCCTTGTTGCCCCATTTCCACCTTCTTGCACTCTTCTTTCTCCTCACCTTCAGTGCTTTCTTCTTTCTCCTCAGTGTCTTTCTTCCACCTCCTGTTGCTCTTCTTTCTCCTCCTTGCCCCCTCTTCCTCTGTGCTCTCGTCTTTCTCTCCAACTCTCTTCCACCTTCTGGCTCTCTTCTTTCTCTTCCTTTACCCCCTTCCACCTCTTTGCTCCCTTCTTCTCCTCGTCGTCTTTGCTTTTTTCTTTCTCCCCATTGTCCCACTTCCACCTCCTAGCTCTTCCTCTCCCGTGTCTCTCTTCTACCTTCTCACACTCTTTTTTCTCCTTGTCCCTCTTCCACCTCTTTGCTCTCTTTTTTCTCTCTGTTCTTCTTTCACCTCTTCACTCTGTTCTTTCTCCTCATCCCTCTACCACCGCCTGCCTCTCTTCTTTGTGCTCCTCACCCATCTTCCACCTCTTTTCTCTCTCCTTTACCTCCTGGTCTATGTTCTACCTCTTCCACCTCCTGGCTCTCTTCTGTCTTCTCGTCCTTCTCCCATCTCCTCGCCTATCTTCCACTTCTTTGCTCTTCTTTCTCCTCCTTGCCCTTCTTCCACTTCTTCATATTATTCTTCCCTCTCCTCAACCCTCTTACACTTCCTTGCTCTCTTCTCCCCCTCCTTGCCACTCTTCAACTTCCTTGTTCTCTTTTTGTCCTCCTCTTCTCTATGCAAGATGCTTAACAAATCTTCAGGAAAATTGAATAGCATGCGAGAACAGGGTTTAGTACTCTATTCCCCAGAATGCATATGAATAAATTAGGTGAATCAAAGTTCTAACATCTGTGTAGCTGAGTGATAGAATTGTTGTATTTGTGATATTTTATAACACTGTGTGTCATGAGGATTTTGATAGGATGGATTAAGTTCTGAAAATAATCTGCATAAAAATATTGTTTAGAACGTATATTGATTGCTCCCGAAATTAAATGTATTCTGGGGAAAGTTTTTTGGTTAATTGTATGTTCCAAAGCGTATTATTTTGTATAAATGCATAAAGGTTGATTGAACTATATTGTTATTCGCATAACAATGATCCCAAATGACAGTAGAAAAATTGGTTGATCTATCAAGGCAGCCTTCCCTCTCACACTCACTCCTTGTTCATCTCATCAGTTTATGATTTACAAAAAATTTATGATTATCCTGGACCCTCACTATTTGTTTTAACTTTCCCCCTTGTGTTGGATGGACGAGATGTTGGGAGGGAGGGACAAATAAATATATTGTTGGAATGTTTAGTGTATAAATACTAAAGATGTGTGCGATCATGTGACGAACGTGGCATGGTTTGATCAAACCTTTCTCACATTCAGTATTGCAGTTGCAGTATACACAAGAAGAAAACTCAGCCTAGAACTTTGCAGGAGGTATTTCATTTCCTTCCTACCCTTCTGAAGAATGAGAAAAACATTCTTATGAAGGGTCAATTAGTAGTAGGAAAGTGATTAAAAATGTCAAAGAAGACTGCAACATGCAGAAACATAATATATTTGAAACTTATGATTTTGGTAAAACTGAAACAAAATAAATTCAAAATGCAATAAAATTGTATGTTATTAAATATATGGTGGACCTAAGTAAAAAATAGAAAATAGTTTTGGCAGAAGCAAGTTCTTGAAATATTCTAATATTCTTTGAATTCATTTGAAGATCATGGGGCAGTAAGATGCTATGCCACTATATGTATGCTTTGAGAAAAAGGCAAGTAAAGATTTAGACATTGCATTCTACACATTGGTATAAAGAAGATTTATTTATGAATTACCTGTCAGCTTGCGGTGAATCTTTAAAATAAAAACCCAACATCTAGTGACATGTACGGGGTGTCAAAATACATTTCATCAGAAATGTGGCATAGCATGTTATTGCCCCAAGGTCTTCAGTTGTATATAAAGCTTTGATATTATTATAAAAGACATGAGCTTTTCCTTTCTGTGAGTTCATTAAGAAATAACTTCATATCTGCTTTGAACATGGAAGCACTGTGTGTGATTTAATTAATAGTTCTTATAAGTAGGTTCATTTATGCATCTAAGGAACTAATTAAATCCATTTTATCTAGGATTTTGTGGAGGAGGGCAAGAAGACGTATCTCGGTAAATACTTTGTCTTCTTCCGGAAGCTTCGTTCTTTATTTCTTAAGAAATCAACCTTGCAAGAAAGCAATGAAGACAGCCGTATTCTGGCTGAGGGCAGTCTTGATGAGGTGCTGTGTGTTCTGTACACCACCAAGGACCTCCCAGATGAACGCCCTCAACCACAAGCATCGACAACTGGTTTTTTTGCTGAGCTAGAGAGCCTTCTCAGGACAGACACACGCGGAGCTGAGGATTGTGGCTTTTTCTTCACAAAAGAGGACACTCAGGTGCGACTTCTCACAGAAGACATTGTTAATTATTGATAAAGCAATGATTTAAAAAGGTTTTTTGACTACATATATCTTTGACTAATATTCACTAGTTGGGTCTTTTTTTAACTATCAACCTTTTCTTTAACATACTGTTAAGAAAACAATTGGGTCTTTTTTTAATTGCCAACCTTTTATTTAACACACTGCTAAAAAAATGAACTGAAAAATGTATAATAATGAACCGAATTCAAATTATCATAATTTCCTCAATTTCCAATTTCCATCCAAAATAAATATTTTTGTTCCTGAATGATCAAAATGTGGACTTTATATTAGTTTAGGTGGAAATTGAATTTATTCCCGCTGAATCCTCTCTCTCATACTGTCACAAAAACAAAACACATTTTTAATTTAAAAAATTATGTTTGCCCAACTTGCTATGATCTAAAATCTACTAAAATTTAGGTAATCTGTTATGTTTTTTCCTTATTTCTCAGGAAAAAAGCCAAACTAGGTGGGGTTTTAAAGAAAGTGAGTGTTTCACTAGTTTTTAGATGCAATTTTTGATAAGTCTGATGTTGCACTAAGCTTAATTGTGACATTTCTCTCGTGTAAAAGGAACTGTGATTTTTCTTTAGAAATACTGATGTTGTTGGAATATTAATATTATTGTTGACAAGTAAAATGTCAGAGTCAATGAAATGAATGAAATGTAAAAGTTTTTTATTCTTCATAAAAGTAGAATGTTTGGAATTTTCTTCGTCACTTTCACATTTTAAAAATAACTTTTACTCACAGATGAAAGAAGAATGCTATGTTTCTAATTAAACATCTCTCTGGGCCCACTAAATTTTCATGTCAGAACAATATCACAAAGAACTTCAATATGGAGAATCTAGCATTTCTTGGAGGCCTGTGAGAATGTCTGTAAAAGGCATGTGAAATATTGCAGCTGCAAACTGATAAACCATAAATATGTTTGAATTACCTCCTGTTATGTTACTTAAAAATCAATTTAATATTTCTGAAATTTCAGAATAATTTCTTCTGAAAATTGATATGAAAATGAATGCAATAATATGAAAATGAATGCAAAAATTTGTACATACTTTATTCACAATGGGATCAGGGTAAGTTATAAGATGGTGTAAGCATACTTAAGGACCATCTTATGCATGCCATTGTATCTTGTAATTGGCAAGTATACTTAGTTCAGTGAAACATATTCAATAAAACAAAATGTCTTATGTCTAATGTGAAAAAGTAAATTTTAACCCCTCACTCTATACATGCAAAGGGGTGTGGTAATAGGTTATTTTACCTCAGTCTTTTGAACATAATTTATCTGTTATTATAACACATTTTTATTTAAATATTTATTTTGCATTCAGTGATAGCAGGCTTAAGTGAGCCAGGGCAAAAATTGATGTCACTAGAGTGCCTCTGACCATTATGTCTTAGAGTTCGAGTCCCAACAGTGGTGGATTATTGACATAAGCTAGATAGCTAGGTTGAGTTCAGGCACTGTGTGGAGGAGAATTCTTGTGGCTGGCTGCTCTGATCGGATGTTTTGTGTGGGCCACAGACTGCACATGATCTTTCATTCCTCTTCCTGGTTCTATCCTCACCCCTTACTTCCACTTATATGCACTACACTATCACACATGTCAGGAGACCGGACGGAAGCTTAGAACTTATCCTGGTTCGGGCGGTGCCCCTCTGATGGGAGAGACCTGACTGAGGAAAATCCTGCAAGCAGGCATGTAGGTTGGCACCAGAATTCCATCCAGCAGGAGAAGATCACCATTGCCTCATGCTATAAAAAACATGCACTACACTTATGATCTTAGCAGTCTGCTCATCTGGAAACACTTAATCAATTAAGCAATTAATCGAGCAATCTGATTTTGATTGTCTTGTGTTATTTCTCAGGAGATCATAATTTGTTCTTTGTTGTAGGTCTGGAATCTATTTCAACAAAAGAAATTGGAGGATGTCTACCGCCGTGAGTTTCTGCCCCGATTTCGGGTCTTGTGCAACCAATCTCACGCCAGCCACCTTGACTGCCTCATCATAGAAGAGTTGAACAAACAGTTCAGCTGCAGGTTGCCCAATGTACAGTACCATTGTATGGACTATGTACAGCTGTTTAAGGAGTGGTTGCATGATGAGAACAGCAATTATTGTCTTGATGAGAACTTCCCTGATGTTGAGTGGGTACTGGCACGAGATATTCGTCGCCAGGCACGCCAGGCAGCGGGAGGAGGTGTGATTACTTTTAAGGACAGTGACTGTTTTGCTTTGAAGGAGGCGCTATGTGCAAGTCGTTTAAGGATCATTGTGCCTGGCATTCCTGTCGGGCTGCGAGCTGCCAAGCTCTTACAGCTGTTGGATTGTGAGTTTCCAAGTCGTTGGTTGTATGCCAATCCACAACTTTTGATACAGTTCCCAGCTTCAGTGTTTGTTGCTTTGTGCAAAAGGACGTGGGTTGATATCTTAGTGGTTGATACAGACGAGGTGAATCGAGGGCTCAATGAGGTGATAAGTGCAGTGCTGAGCGAGGTGAAACTAGTGGAGGTGTGCTCTGTTGCTCATAGTGGAGGAACATTGAACGTTCAACAGCTCGAAGAGGATTGGAAAATGGAGCATTTGGTGTGCAGACCAGAGGAGAAATTACTGGATCGCCCAGTGCAATTTCAAGTGAGTTACCAAGCAGAATGTGTGTTGCAGAGATGACTGGGAAAGCACCTACACAGAGCTCACACAGAGTGGCACTTTAGGATGAATCCTACTTTTGACAGGACTTTTAATCATGAACCATTTGCTTAACTTTCACTGTTTAGATACATTAATTTTCAGAGTTGAATGAGACCATACGACTTTAAGTTCCAAGAAAGGGTACATGTACGACTTAATGGTTCTTTTTACTTGATTCACCAAGAATTTGTGCACTTGAAAATATATTCATTCTTGTGTTTCAACCTGAAATAAATATTAAAAAAACTGTAGAAAACATTAAAATTACTATCGTATTTATGTTATTACATTTACTTGTGTTAGAGCTTGCTATTCGCAGAAGATGGCAAGTGTTAGGAAGACAGGGTGTAGATTGATTAATAGCTTTGCATGCAACTCTCAGACTAGTGAGAGACAACGCTAGAAATCTATAGAGTGACGATGTGCCTTCGTATTAGAAGCTTTTTGAAAGGTCATCCACCATGTTTTGTGTGGGCGAAATCAGACTGCGTGTTGTAAATTTGAACAAAGCACATTGAGGAGAGATGTAATAAGTAAAATGTGTTGAACCAGATTAATTTAAAGAATCAGATTTAAGTTAGCTTATTCATAGTACAAATTAAATTTCTTTATATTCTTCTTAGTATCACTTAATTTGAGAAAATTTTTACTTTTGAGATGTACAGCTCAGTATTAATATTATTTATTAAAACTTCAATTTAAATTGATATCTCTATGGAAGTGTTGTACATAACAGTAATTTGAGACCAAACTGTGTTCTTGGAAAAGTAAAAAATATGTATTTTTAACAAACATTTCATTCATTTCATGCATTTTTTTGTAATATCCTACAACCTTTACCAGTGCCTACAGAATGTTAATAATTAAATGTGGACTGAATTAAACTTAATTGAAATTCATGAACTGTCAAATCCAAAATTATTTTTTTAAAATATTCATTAGATATGCAATATTGAAGTAAATGATATATTTTACTTAAATATTAATTATATTAGTGCTGAACAATAGGTTGGCATTTTAATGATGTATATCAACAAACATTACACATAAAAAATGCCAAAAATGTGTACTTTTAAACAAGAACCCGTAGCAACCCTGACTGTGTGTGCCATCATTAAATATGGTAGACAGTAGTACAAAATGTTTTAACTAGTTGTACTGAAATTGCATACAATTCCTCTGTATATAATTCATGCTCATTGACTTGACGTTTAAATTTTCTTTTCAATCATTAAAATATTTTTTATATTGTTTAGAAGTCTTTTGTGCCAGTATGCTCTTATTGTGTTTTTCAGGGTTTGTATATGCGTTTAGGTGATCTGGTGCCAAAATGGGTGAAGAATTCAGATCCACAGTTGTCACAGGTCATTCCACATACAAGCATGGTGATGCATACTGAGTCTTTCTCTTCATCACAACCAAACAGAGCATCGGACGAGATTTGGAGGACATTAGAATTTTCAAAGGAAAGGTGGGTCAATGCAAAGTTTCTCTCCAATCTATAAGTACAGTAAAACACGTTTTTTACGTTCTCGCAGTTTACATTTTCCTGCCTTTTACATAATTTTTTGTTGATCCTATTGTAAAGCCTATATTTACTATGCGTTCTCTGCCCACGATTTACAACTTGATATGAAGAATGCTTCCCGTCTTCTATGTAATTTTTTTTCTCTCCATTTTTTACTTTTTTGTACATGTGCATATTATATGGAGAAATATATGTAATGCAGAGAAAGTTATATAATGCTGTGGGATAAAACAGCGATTGTTTTACAGAAAAACTCTAATGATACAGAAAAAGTGGATAAATCCTCCTCCAATAGGCCCAGCTCAAATCCAGCTGATTTTCTCCAAAATTTATATTCCCCGATTGCTCTGAACGAACTTGAGCATCTGCGAGTTTGCTACATACTTATGTAACACATATATATTAATTTACTACATATTGGAGCAGGGTTTATCCCCTTTTTGTGTATCATTATAGGTTTTTCTATTGAAAAATTGCTGTTTCTTGCTGTGGCATTAAATAACTTTCTCTGCTCTACATCACCATATAATACACGTGCACGCATGTACATATGTACGTACGTATGTACATACGTACGTACGTACTGACGTACGTTTTGGAGATAGTAAGCAGGAAGCATCAAGGATATTTTTGGAATTTTCTCATAAAAAGCTTGTCATTTTTTCTTTACATTTTTTTCATATAGTGCAGAGTATAAATAATGGTGCATGAATCCAGTTTTCAATGAGATCTTTTAATTTTTGACAACTGAAGAAGTTGGGAATTTTTTAGACTTTTTACTTGAACTACAGTATTGAAAATATACATTTTTTAAAAATGAAATCTGCCCTTCAAACTGAGATTACATACAATTTTTACAAATTATAAGTATTTTTTGCATAATTTTGAAAGATAACTTTGAAAGATAAAAAAACATATTTTCTTAAGATCTCAAAATTTTTTTTGGATTTGTTTCTCGAATAGGTTGAAAGACACTTATAAAAGTGGTGTAGGTTTGATATTCTTAGAACTCTGAATTTTCAGAAATTGCAAAACTTACAAATAATGTGAGAAAGTATGTGCTGTTGTTCAATCATTAGTTTGTTTGGATACAACGATAAAGTTTTGTTTTGTTTTTATCAAATTAATTTTCCATTCTGAAGTATTATTTTGTCTGGTATGTTCTCCAGTTAATGGGTTAAGGGAGATGAAATTATTGTTTGGAGTCCAATCTAGGAATAGAGCAATGTCACCGTAGCTGTATTGAATTCATAGGAATTGTCAAACATTGTTAGCTATAAATCTACATTAGTAATAAGCTTCCAGATTCCTCTAAAAATAAACCTTCTAAAGAACAGATTACAATTTAATTCATTCTTGTATTATAATCTAATGTAGTATAAACATTGTTCAAGTTCACTTTAAAAATGTGGAATTTTGAATCACAAATAATTGCCCTATCAGAATTTGTTGAGGAAATCAGAATCAGAATAAGATTGCTAAGAAGGGGTACTTTGGAGATAGAGACACAACATGAGTAGCAACTTACATAGATTATTGAAATTATTATACTCCAACGTAACAACTGAACAGTGTGACAACACTTGACTATTCATAAAATAACAGCACGTACATGTTCAGGGTGTTTAGCAATCCGGAAAACTCAGGGAATATAAAAAAAACCTGGAAAAGTCAGGGAATTCTGTTTACAAAATCAGTGAATTATTGTGTTATTGTTTCAAAATTATAATTTGAGAAAAAATTTAAATTCAAATTTTAGGTTTTTAAATTCACATTTAAATTTTAAAAATGATTTGCTTTTTTCCATTTTTACTTTCTCATTACTGCTAACGCAGTATAGAGAAAGTATTCTATTCCTGTGAGAAAAAAGGCAAATTTCCGACTCAAAAACTGTTATTGCTGGGCCTTGGTAATGATAATGGGTGTATATCTGGTCTCTATGTATAATAAATTACTTCCTCTAACACATGCAATCAGAATCCATGTTTTGTGAGTCCTTGGTTTCGAAATATCGATTGACAAACACGAACGGACGGACTGACCGACCTGTCTGTCCATCTACTCTGTCTATTTGTCCGTCTGTCCGGTCAATGCTATCTCCTAAACCGCTGATTTTCTCCAAAATTCCCCATTTGATCTGGCTGATGTAGCATCCCCTGAAATTTGAAGCTATTATTTTAATTTTGGGGAACTTTACATAAAATTCCTTGGACATTTTCAAAATTTTCAAAAAAGGCACAAATTTTTTTAAATTAAATTTTGTTGTCAGATAGGGTAATGGACGCATAAGAAAATGGTGTAGGTCTTATGTTCATTGAAATCCCTGATATTTCAAAAATTGCAAAACGTTTTGAATTTTCTCGGGATCTTCACACAACTACAATTGTGAAGATAAATTTTTTTCGTAATGAAATGTGTTTATCATAAACATCTAGGATAACATGTTCTATTTTTCAAAAGAATGAGTATTTTTTGTGTAATTTGGAATCTTTATTGCTTTGAACATTTCAATCAAGACCTAATATGAAAGCAAAATTGAAAAACTTGAGTACCATAATTTTGTATGAACGTTCATTCCAATATTTGATATTGCTATGTAATGCAGCATTGTCATTTGCTTTAAAAGGATTATTTTTCTTACCTAATGTTCTAAGTTGTAATGAATAGAGACAGGATTTCCATGCAAATGCATGTTTTTATTTAAGCTTCATCGAACTTCCAAACTTAGTAATTATATTTCTTATTGGTCTTGATTGGTAATGTGGTGTAGATATATTCTTATGAAAGGAAGTAGATTGAAGGAAGGTAATAAATTTGACTTAGGACTGGCAAACACACTTCTTTACTTTAAGAAAGTTTGATTGCTGATGAGGGTTTGGCAAAATACTTTAAATTTAATATTTAAA
Source organism: Teleogryllus occipitalis (assembly GCA_011170035.1). Classification (NCBI taxonomy): domain Eukaryota; kingdom Metazoa; phylum Arthropoda; class Insecta; order Orthoptera; family Gryllidae; genus Teleogryllus; species Teleogryllus occipitalis. Next base: position 71,162 of record BLKR01003760.1, on the reverse strand, counting down.
CACATTGCCAAAATACTTTGTAATTATGTTTTGATTTGCCAAATACCTTGTACGTATTTAAAATACTTCAAATACTCAAAATTCAGTAAATACAATAATTTTGTAATATGTCTTTTTTATAGCAACAATACATTGCAATTATCAATTACAATAACAAATTAATAATTGTCAGTCGTATAAATTTCTGAATAATAATTAACTGTATTATACATTTATGTATAAACACTTCCAAATATAAAATGATATGAAAGTATATTGAACTCAAATAAATGGAATTTCCTATTAAAACGACTAATTTTTTATGCAAATTATCAGGCAATAAACCTCTGGTTGACGAATGTATGAAACCTGTAGAGGAAAACAGTGGTTCAACTCACATGGATGAACATAAACTAGTGTTATAAAGCATAAATATGGGAGGATATGCAGAATGTTAATGTTCAATTCAATAGATAATTTTGCATCTATGATTAGATTTTTGAAGAGAATGAGAGTACATTATTTAAAAGGCTTCACTTGAAAGGAAATTTACTGTGGATGTTTTTTGTATATATAATTTTAGAAATTCTCTACTTTTGTGGAATAATTGTAATTGGATGATTGCATATACTATATATGAAAAATAAATGAAGAGAATTCAAATTCAACAACTGAAAGGAGCTTTTATTTTTGTTTGAATGTGGTGCATTCCCTAGTGGAAGAAACTATCCTCGATATCTTCTTTTTCATTTGCATTTAAAATATTTTAAGTATTTCTTTTTTTAAATACACCTATTTTATGTATTCAAATACATCTCCAAAATGTGACATGTCCCAAAAACTCTAAAATACAGATTTTCAAAGACAAAATGTAAATTTAGTTATTACCATTTATTTATTACAAATTAAAACACATATTTCAAATACAAGTATTTAAATACTGCCCAACCTTGTCACTGATTATGGTTTGTTTCATTTGGAAAAGTTAGAAATTACTACTGTTCCCTGCTATTGAAATAAATGTGTTATGAAAGTGTTACGTGTTATTTCATATTTCTTTGTTCATTTCTTCCATTTGATCTTTTGTAATATGTTTACAAATTAACCCTTTATAAATGATTTAAAGTTGCAATTATTTATAAACATTATTAAAAAATTATTTATCGTCAAACTTGATTGTTAAATAAAACTTATTTTGTAAGAGATGAAAGTCAAGAAATGGTGAGAGAAAATTGATCGGTAGTCAGGGAATTTTCAAATCTCTTTTTGCTAGACACCCTGATGTTGGACGTTTCAGATATCACCAAACAATTGGGAAACAAACAAAAGGAAAAGTCATGGATCTAGCAAGAGAGCAATGAGAAATCAGTTGTCTGACTAGTGCCGTGCGAGATGAATGTTACCCTGATGTTGATGAATGCTTCTGGAATGTTGTGAACTCGTATATGCTATCATGTTTTGGAACATGAAACCAGTACTGTCATTTCAAATTACTTAATAAATATGAGAAACCCAATTTTGATGTGTCAGTAAATATCCATGCACTTAGTGCATTAAAAAGAAAAGACTTATGCACCAACCTATTTTCTATTGTTTGTAGATTCTACCCAAGTTGGTCTTGTATGTGTGAATTGAGTTTGAATAACAGTCTGAAGGCAAATGTGTCCATGAATTAAAATTCTCTTGAATATGATGTGTTCAAAAGCATTCTTTCTTAATAGTCATCATGACCTTCATCATCATTATCATCATCAACTTCAGGATGTTAGGTGTATTGCCTGTTCTTATTTGTACAGTAGACCTGGTGGTTTCTACCTCCAGGTGTTTGTGTTCTCTCTAATTTTCCTGAATAGACATTTTATCAATTTAAATTGGGGTTTTGACAGTTGAAAAGTGAATAATTACTTCTTTTTTCTTTTCTTTTCTTTTCTTTTCTTTTCTTTTCTTTTCTTTTCTTTTCTTTTCTTTTCTTTTCTTTTCTTTTCTTTTCTTTTCTTTTCTTTTCTTTTTTTATTTTTATTTTACTTTATTTTTTTACTTATTTTAAGGTTGCCTTTTCAACTACTAACGTCATACAGTGACCATTTAATGAACAGGGTTTTGTAACTTCAGGGTAACGGTAGCAGAACTTGCATACTGACACACACAAACATCCATACTCCAGATGGGATTCAAACTCATGACCCATTAGGCAAGAGGTAGTTATGACCCTTTGGCCTTTCTATTTAATTTGTTGCGTCTACATATTGACGCAACACGTCTCCAAGCCCCGTAAGGGGCGTTGAGCGCTTTTGCGCTGTGAAGTAATCCTCCATTAACATGTGTGGGAGTTAACCTCCATTATCTTTAAGTCACGTCATGTCACAGTCAGTTGTCAAGAGGACCCTCAGGTAGCATCTCCGCGTACATGCCTCCTGCTACGCACTCCTGTGTCACTACCCAGCGGCCAGAATTGGGAAGGAATAAGGATAGGGGTAGGGTTTAGGACACTTCACAGGGGTTAGGCTAGCCCTTGTGAAGCAGCCAAACTCATTTTGTTGGAACAAATTTCACATGTGATTCGACGGGAATAGAAGCTCTGTGGTGAAAGGCTAGCGACTTCGCTACATGCCACAAGTGAGCCCCTTTGCGACTTTGACTATCCGGGTGAGCCAATTGATGCTTTGTTAACTCATAACTTGCAGAAAAGAGCAGCTGTAGAATCCCCAAGTGATCTTGTAGGTCTCTATCTGATCACCAACTCTACTCCAAGGAACTAAAGTTACTGTAACCTCTCTTCATTGCCTGGGTAATTTTACACTGAACTCTTTCCAACAAGTTTATATCACGAGCAAAGTATAGAAATCAAATTGAGTGCCTGTATTCTAGAGTAGGTCTCAGATGTTATGCCAGTGGTATAAGTAGTCAGTTACATATTCTTTTTAGTTAGTAGTGCTGCTTTTAGATATTTCAAAGCTTTTTGTATAAGTTATAATGGTATATTGGCTCTTTCGATTATTGTTTGAATGTAGTTGTTCTCCTTTATGTCTTTGTGTATGTGTATCTGTTTATTTATATATGTATGGCTTGGTGCAAGAAGGGCCAATGTCATTTTTAGCGATTTTCAACCAATATGTGCTTGAAAGCCCCCTTCTTTCAATGCAAGGAAGGCCAAAGTTAAATGTCAATCCTATCTCCTCATTTCATATTGATTTTCATTAACCTATGATTGTTTTGTCATTTTGATGGTGGAAGAAAACTACCATTCTATGAAACTTTGAATATTTACATTGGCCCTAGTATGAAGCCACAGATGTATAATAATTCCCTTAAGTCACTGACATTGCTACACTGATGTAGAGTTGTTATGCAAACTATAGGTTTTCCAAGGATTAAGTCCATAAGCTGTACTGAGAATTTTTGTGGATTGATTGTCAGCGAATTTCTCATCTATTTGAGAATAATGAATAGATATTCAAGGTGAAGGTATGCAAAGTTTGCAAAGTATTTAAATGAAACATTTGTATTAAACTGTATCAATTAAAAATTAATGAGCTTACTACTATCACACAAAGGTGTTGATTGATATGTGGTACTCATGTAACTATAAGAAATCCAGTTTTGAAGTATTACTATGAAACTGGGTTGCTTGTATTATTGAAGGAAGAGAACCCTGATTGGAAAAGCAAAATCATTAGAAAAAACATTGCAATATGATAGTTTGTTACATAGCAAAATATCTGAAAGTAAAATAAAACCCAAACTGGAAGCTGATGACTAACTGAGATTTAAGACTGATTTGGTGAAAGAACAGATTGATGTAGTATTATAGGAAGCTCGTTGAAATTCATTTGCAGTGTAGAGAAATTGAAGAGAAAGTATTGAATGTGTGAATTTCTGTGTGCAGGGTTTTCATACCATCGGACACGTCGGCGCGATTACAGCGAGTCAAGGGTGGGGCAATGATACATGGTGTAGAGCTGGAGATTAAGCTTGCAGCGCTGGTTGCATTGCGTGCACGCAGAGCACGTTTACACTTTGAGCTATTTACGAAGGCATACGTTGCAAGACCCTTCAGTGACCTCCTGCTGCGAGTCAAAGCGCAGCCACCTCATGTGGGTGGTGCCACTGCCTTTGTGGATCTCTTACACTCCAAGGGACAACTTGGAGTTGAGGTAAGTAAACGACGCTCTTTTGCAATGATGAACCTAAATTTGAAAGCAATGAGAATTAATAACTTTTGCAGAGAGTTTTAGTGCTGAATTCGTAGAGGACACTGAAAATCATTATCCTTTAAGTTAGCGATTCTTTCCCAAGAGTAGTTCTTAATCTCAAATCGGTGAATCAATGAATGACCTCTCAATTGTGAATGGAATGTTACCAGCTTCCTTAAGTGTTCCTCATTCCATGATGTAAGAATTCAATGATTTACTTGCATCGTGCCTCCTTTGGCTTTCTCTTAAGAACTATAGATTCTTTTTTGTGGTCTTTGATTTACTTTGAAAAACAATAAAAATGAATACTCAGAATATCTTCATTTTTTTTATGCAACACATCATTAGTATTATGAAAACCATGTCTTAGTAACATGGATAAAACATTGAAAATGTTAATTTACGATTGATTTCATAAGTGCACAAGTGAAATTAAGTGTGCTTGGTATGAATAATTGAGTGTGGTAACACAAGTACAAGCAGAAGGAGTAATGGCACTTTGCCACTTTTTCAATCACATAAGGAAATTCTCCTTTAGTATCCATAAGGAATATCTGTGAACTCTCACCTCTATATGTAATCTCTTATTGTAAACATTCCCTTGTTAGTGGAGGAATCCCTTATTTTGTAAGTGTCAGCTATGGATTCAGCCCTAACTTGCCAATTTCTATCCAGCATGAAGATCTTATGGATAGCTTCCAATTTTTTATTGAAGGGAATATACTGTAAAACTTCTTACCTTAGCCTTACTAATTAATACAGCATTCCACGTAATGATTTTTCCAGTCTGATTTGAAAGAAGGTTAAACCTACAGATAATTCCAAAAGAGAGTACTTTTTGTTATGGAAAAGCTACGAAAACTTGGTGAAAATTCAGCAATAAATAATTAAATAAATAAAAAAATATAATTTTTTTTAAAAAATAAAATAAAAAAGAGGGAGGAAAATAATAAACATCTAAATAAGTTCCAATGAATTAAGTATTAAATCAATTTTTGTTCACATTGTTTTATTGCAAAATATTCTGAAATATAGTAGCCAATTGAACTATTTCTTCAGGACTTTGTGGAAAAGGAAAAGAGAACCCACATGGGCAAATACTTTGACTTCTATGAGCGTCTTCAAAATCTTTTCTCAAGCGGTTCAGGATCGCCAGATATTGAGGAAGATGATCGTATCCTGTATGATGGATGCAAGGGTGATGTACTCTTTGTCCTCTACACCACCAAGGAAGGACCTTCCCTGAAATCTCAAACACAACCTCTTAAAGAGGGCATACGGCCTGTACTTGAGGACATCTTCAAGACAAATAAAGAACATTGTGCCTTTTCTTTCACTCCTGAAGATGAGCAGGTGTGAACTTCAAAACCAGATCATCTTAAGCGAGCTGTTGATTAGACTAGTGAATTGCAATCATCACACTTATTTTGTTGTTGTAGGTGTGGAACATGTTTGAAGGAGAGAGCTGTGAGAGGGTGAATGTCTACAAACATGGATTCCTACCCCGTTTTCGTGTTTTATGCAGTCAGTTGCAAGCAGAAAATTTAGATGGTCTGATTGCAGAAGAATTGAATGGTCTGTATGGCTGTCATTTGCCTAATGCTCGCTATCACCAAATGGATTACGTACAGTTACTCCGCGAATGGTCCCAGAACCCAGATAGCAACTATTGCCTCAATGAGGAATCTGGAGATTTGGAGTGGGTGTTGGCCCAAGACATCCGTAGGCATGCACGCCTTGTTGCTGGGGATGGTGCCATTGTGTTTCGGGAAGATGTGTGTGCAGAGCTCCAGAAGGCTCTTGTGCGAGGGCACCTAAGAGTCATAGTTCCTGATGTCCCTGAAGGGATTCGAGCTGCAAAGCTCTTGCAACTCTTGGATCAAGAGTTTGCAGATCGCTGGCTATACACAAGTGCAGAGTTGTTGATTCAGTTTCCAGCTCCATTGTTGATTACTTTGTGCAGAGCCCCACAGGTTGAAGTCCTGGTGATAGATGCCAATGAAGTGAGCCAAGGACTTCATGATTTGGTAAGTGCTGTATTAGATGTGGTGAAATTGGTGAGATTATGTTCTGTAGCCCATGATGAAACAGAACCAAAAATGGAGCAGCTGATAGAGATATGGAGGCTGGAGCATGTGAAGCGAAACGTTGAAGATAAGGAGGAAAAGGATGTATTGGATCGCACTGTGCTTTATCAGGTATGCTAAATTTGTGTTATACTTCTGCGACTGCAAAAGTGCTCTTGCTCGACTTGTTCAGGTCGTGTAATTTATGCTGCAGGGCTCCCTTGTACAATTGCGGGACTTAGTGCCTAAGTGGGAAGTGTCATCCAGACCAGTATTAAAAGATGCAAGCAACTCAAAATATCTAAATATACATCAAACATTGGCCAAATCCACAATAGAGCTTTCCAACCCATCTCATGCAGAGAAGATTTCAGATAATTCATTTGCAGTTAAAGACAATAGGTGAGTCTGCAGAACTTTTCTAGATGAATTAGTTTCAAAGTAATGTTTGTTTAAATCTTTGTGTGTTAAACTTAGCAGCCTTTTGACATATGCAGACATAACAAATTTATTTATTTGTAAGTTATATCATAAATTATTTATCAAATTGTTCAGAAAAACCTATGTATTTAAATACTAAGTCTAAAAACCATAAATGTCAAAATGTTTAGATTTTTGCTATCGACTCTTCTTAAATTCTTTTACTTTGCAGGACTATTGACTTACTCTTGTCAAGTTATTTCACATCAGGATGACCATCTTGTGGTTTATCTCTTCCTACAAGATGTTACTCTTTCTCCTATACTATGTAATGTCGTCAAAATTATAATGTTTCAGTGAAAAATGCCCTCTTTTGTTTTGTTGTATTATTTTATTTTACTTTTTTGACAGAAAAACTCGTTTTGTGGGCCCCTGATACTTTAAAAGTGGATTTTTTCTCCTTAAGTAGAAAATTACTTTTACGAATGTGTAGTGTAGACAGAATTCACATTTTACAAGTTTTTGTTACCAAAAAAGTGGTTTTCATCATCTCTGATCGTTTGTCAGTTCGTGAACAACGCTGTCGGAGAAAAAGTCAGAAAACTGCCTCCGACTGTTCATGCACATGTTTTAGAGTTTCGGAAAAGAGAGAGCTTCCCCCTCCATTACTCTCGTTGATTCCCCTCATGCCTGAACAAGTGCATGTGTACTTGCTTACGAGGTCTGACCCAAGAAGAAAAGAAACAAGTCCTAATAGAGGACAAGAAACTATACCAGTCCTCTTGGTAGGTCCACAGTCTATTAGACTATGGAGTCTATTAGACTGTTAGACTATGGTAGGTCCTCCAGGGCAACTAAGCCTCAAAAGCCGTTTTGAGTGCCAGGAAATAACAAACAACATAGGTGCCTTATCCCGCATCTTCGACTCTGAAAGAAAGAAAAGATGCCCAGTAAAAGATAACCGATCCTCAAATTCACTCCAGCTGTTCAGTGAGCTCGCTCAATATTACTGTGACATCAAATGCGTATTGTACATTTTCTGGTGTTGGCCTAATTATTAATTCTGGTTTTGTAGTGTATAGAGGTAACGAGGAATTTAATTTTTAACAACACAGTGATCAGTATGCATTATTGCTTCTATGCCATGCCGTGTCCAGCAGACCCTTCTCCAAATAAAAAGGGCATGAAAAATTGTTTGTAATTCATGAATATTTTAAGAACTTAAAAATTAAGTTTAACTTAACAAGATGAAGTTACACAGATAAATGGAGAAACTGATTTATTTGACGTCACTGTTAAAAAAAATTGTGAAGGGAAACTATCTCCAACTAAAGGTGTTCTTATATTTTTCCCTCCAACACAAAGCTGCTCCAAGAGAGGGCGAGGACGTAAACTGCTCTGAGAGTGTGGCAACATGTAACTGCTCTGAGTGTGTGCCAAGACATAAGCTGCTTGAGAATGTGTCAAGACATAAATTGCTCTGAAAGGGCCAAAATATAAGCTGTTCCGAGAGAGTGTAAGAGTGAAGAGAAATAGCCAGGCAAAAAGGCATTTATTTTAATACAATAGGCTTGCAAAAAGGGATTTATTCTGGCTAAAATGGGGGAGCAGCAGTTTCACTACTAAAAATTATTGTTAGTGACACCCGAAATTTCGGTGTGATAACTATGAATTTGTTTTACTCACGGTGCAGTTCTCTGTGAAATGCTATTGTGGACTCTCTTTTGAACCCAGAAATGGCATAAGTGAAAATATGATTAAAGTTTTAATTTTTTGTGCTTATGTAATTGCCAGCGCTTTAAAATTTTTTCATTGAGATTGGTGCCAGAAGAAATGGTAATTAATGACCAAAAAGGAAGAAAACGGTCAAAATAAATCAAAACACCAAAAACAGGTATCAGTTGCTAAAATAGGCAAAATGAAAATGTTTGAAAACAACTTCAGAAGAACAATTAAGTCATTCCTATAGTTACAAGCCTTAATATTGTTCCAATAATAATAAAAAGGCATTTTGAGTAACTTTTGGGCTTGAGTGATATTTTTTAACCACTTCCAATATTATGAGAAAATATGTGCAGTTGAAACACTTCTTGTTTTGTTTGGTGCCACTTTTGACTTGCCATGAGCACAACCTTCTGGATGTGACTGAACAATAGAAATCATTGAGAAACAAAAATTCCTCAGGATTTACGAAACTTTTATCAGCAAGAATATACAAGAAATGTGTTATCATGTAATTAGGCAGAAGAGTGTCTTTTTTGTTTTTCTTCTGAGATAATTCAATGTAATAGTTCTGTTATCCAAAAATGGAGAGATTTTATGCCTGCAGTAAGTTTGCTTTTTTTTATCTGTTGCAGGTTTCATCTGCCCCGCATGCCTGGTGTAGCGAAATCTTCAAGTCTGGAATTTAAATATAAGTTTGCTGGTCTCCTGGCACTGCGGGCTCGGAGGAGTGGACTCAGATTTCAGTTGTTTTTAAATGTGGCAGCTGCAGGTCCATTTGATGATGTTGTACTTCGGATATATGCACCACAACCTGCTCTGTACCTTGTGCAAGTCAAACACAGGAAGGTATCAGGAAGGCTGATGACTGTCAAGGTATGAATTAGTTCTAGAGATGTAATTTAAATACTGAGTGTTCTATCTCGCAACCCATTGTGATAAACCAGCCCGTGCTGCCAATCTAATGGCAACAAGGCTTGTAACCGTTTACATCTGATCACTTTTTGATGTTCCTATTCTCACTTTTTTACTAAAATTAAATTTTTAAATTAATATTTTATATATAATCTTATAAGTATAGTTATTCTTTAAAAGGTAACATTGGAACATTTAGAAGAAAATCAACCCAGCTGCTTACTCTAGTGGGGAATCTATGTATACCATTGTGAAAGAACTGACAGGAAGAGAAGTATGTGCCTGGTGACATGTAAATGCTGTATTATTATGGTAATGGTACAAAAAATTGGTGGCTCAAGGCCACTTTGACCCTTTTACAATTGAGTTTGACAATTTATTGTTAGTTCCAGCGATTATTGGATGAATACTTTCACATTTCCTTGTAGTAATAATTGTTAGAATTACTTAATTGACATTTCAAATTTGAAGAAACTGCTTGGCAATTTTGAATTTCATTTCACAGAAGTATGCTGACTTTGATTATGTGAAAAGAAACATGTTGAGTTTTCTCTGAGACAGTGTTTGTTATTTCTGTTGCATTCATTCATAATACTACTAAGTATCACTTTCAGAAATTGCATGGATTTTACGATGATTTTATTGGTAAATTATTGTATGTATAATACTAAGCACAACCAGATTTTTTTCTCTGCACGGGGAGGGGAGATTAAGTGTTTGATGGTATTGGTGTTTGCTGTAGCTGACTTGATGATTTCTTATAAAGAATATTTCACTTATGATGAATTACATTTTTTTGTGTGTTTCAAACAAGTAATACGTTCATGAATGATGTGAAGCAAAATTTTGTTGCAGAAGTTTCAGAATCTGTAGTGTTACATTGTGGCATTGTACACGATTTAATAAATCCATTCAAGGATGAATTTTTTATGGAATTTTTATGGTCCCTGGGGCTGAGCTTATTTCAGTGGCACACCACTGCATCAAATAATAATAAAAAATATATAAAATAATAATTATATTGGATTACATAAATTGTTTATTTCAATTTTTCAAGGAAGTACTTTCACTGTATGTTTGTAATTAATTAATTAATTAATTTGTTTGAAAAATTATTGAAAATGAAATGTTCATATTTATTTTCAGTATGATAAATTTCAACTACGTTAAATATTTACGTCACTATTCACGCCACCAATATCACCTGTTTCATTATTATATAATTCCTCATCACTGTCATTCAAAATATTGGTCACCCCCTCACCAAACTCTTCCGATTCTACAAATAACATTACAAACACCTTGTGGCAGCCATGATAGCAGTCAATAATATGATACCACGTATTTACAAAAACATTCAAAGAGAATGTAATATCAATGGAAAACAATTGGTATTGAGCAAGGAACTTCTAAAGCTTCAGGTCACATTCTGTAATAAAGACATGATAGCCATCTATTGGGAAAACATATAAATACAACAAAAAAGTACAGGATGGGCACTGCCCGTCTTCAGTCAGAACGACATGGGGAGGCAGAAAGTGGGCAGTGCCTATTTTTGGTCTTGAATGAGTTAAAAGGCTTCAACAAACAGGTTCAATTGTCTAAAAGTGGTTGACACTGTATTTTATCAGTTTATCTGCAGGCTAACTTCTTAAATCTCTAACAATATGTTACAGAACGTAATAAAAACAAGGATATTAACTTAAGAGAGTACCATTTCTTTAAGCAGTGCCCTTATGGCTATTAGAAAAGAATAAACTATTTCGTGACAAGTGATTGCTGTGCAAGGATTGTAAGCCTTGAATAATAAGAAGATAATTTATTATTGTGAGTTATTTCAAAAGTTTGTAGATAGATGCGTCGATGTCATGAAGCAGACTTTTTTCCAGGTGAAGCTTTGTTTTGTGTTTTGAATACATAAAGTCTTAGTATGAATAAGAATGCCAGAGAATCCTCGCATCATTCATGAAGTTTCATGTCCAGGGAATAGGAGTGTGGATTGCCATATCTACATACTTATAGAAAGGCCCATTTTCTATCATGGCGTGATATTTGCAAATGAGTACAGTTCTGGAAGGATTATGGCTATGACTACCCAGATCATACATCATCTGGCTTCTTTTTCTGAAGACCAAAGCAGAAGGAAATGCCTGAAGAGATTGTCAAAATATCATATAAGAATTGAAAGAATCAATATTGTTTTATGTAATGCCCATATCCAAAGAAAATTTAAAAGTGCAGTGAAACTTGTCTTAAGTGATCACTGATAGTGTTGACCAGAGGGCAATTTACATAACAATTTTTCCGAACTCAAAGTAGGGGGATTTTGAAAGGTTTATAAGAATTAGTTTCAGCAATGAACAAGCTACACATTAACGAAACATGCAAGGAAAAATGCAAGGTGAGAACAAACGAATGCAAATGAATTTTACTACAGGTTACAACACTTTTACACAGTTCTATAAAAAGCCTCATAACAGGAAAGATGAACAGAAATTTGGCAGGGCATGGAGTTGCCAGGTTTATGAGTACAGTGAATTGTAAAAAGATTTCCATTTGTTGGGCCCACCTCCACCTAATAAAGTTAACATGAGAATTCATACATAATATTAAGAATTTGAATTTTCATAACTAGATAAAGAATAAGCATGGTGAGCCTGGATAGCTACTCACTAAGGCTGAAGAGGCATAGCTGCTTCATGTCTGAAGGGTAATGGGTTTGAATCCCACCTGGGACATGGATATTTGTGTGTGTCTGTAAAATAAGTTCTTATTTACAACATATTTACCTATAGGTGTAGACATATTCGATATGCATTGCCAGATTTACATTATTAGCAGAGCACAAATACAAAAATAAGCTGGTTGTGTAATAAGTTTTGGACAAGACTCAACAACAAAAGAAAAGGGAGTTCAGATAGAGGGATTTTAATGACACTTAAATATGAATCAAATGCCCTTTACAGATTGAAAATTGGACTGTTTGTTCAGACTTTATCGGTAATGTAAATTCCCTGTTGACAGTGCTGTGATCTGTTGAATTTTCCTACAAGTATTTTTCAGTACATTTATCCTTAACCACAGGCATAAAAGCAGCCAGGCGTGCCTTTAGATGAAGATTGAAACCAATGCAAGTCTTGGCCCAAATACCATGACTTGGAGCGCTCAATGCTTTAGAGATCTTGGCTAAATCAAAAATAATTTTGGTTGAATCAGAAGATGAACCCCAAATAGCAACACACAAACTGAATGAAATAGCAGAGACCTATGACAGTCAGTGAAGACAGTCATTGAAGGGAAAAAAATAGAGCAAGTATCAACATTCATATATTTAGCCAATGACTTTGGACAAAAAACCCCCGGACCTCCAACACAAAATTTTGAAATATAATAGAATAAATGGAATAAATAAAAGACATTTTGGGAAGGACATGTCACAAGAAACCATATTGAGAATACACAATATTACAGGGAAACCAATGCTACCGGGTGATCAGTTTCAAATGCAACCCTGTTGTTCGGCCCTGAGAAAAAAGTGAAAGAATTGCAACACTACTTCTCTGACAGCTCCTTTGACTACATTTCTTCGACAGTCCCTTCACTCATCACCCCTTTCCTTTCACCCGCGCCCTTCCTGTGGTCTGGGTCGTACCTACTCAAATCAAAACAGGCTGTGTCTTCATTCATTGTTTTGAAGTTAACTTACGATGCGCTTGAGCATAGAACAAGGCAGATTTGTGGTGGAGTATTTCTGAACGCAATCTTTCAAAAAGTGCCAGGCAATTTTGACAGAAAAAATTTAATCTGAGTCTATTCCAAACAAGAGTACCATATTTTGATTAATGAAATGCTGTTGCGAGACAGGGAGCGTGTTTGGGGAAAGCATTTGCCAAAGCATAGTGCTCAAGCAACGAAAACTAGAGGAAGTTCGGGATGTTCTTTCCACTTCCCTGAAAAAATGATTAAGGAAGCTTCAGTAGCAATGTAATCTTTCGTATGAAAGTGCACTCTATGCCACAAAAAATTGAAAATGCACCCATTCAAACAGCGGACATCTCAAGAGCTTTAAGGTTCCCAATCGGGCTGCTCGTATGAATTATTGTAATTGGCTACGGTGAATTCTTAGCGAAGGTCTTGAGTTAAGTATTTTTTTAGTGATGAGGCTTAGCTTCATCTGGATGGGTATATTAACCAGCAAAACAGTAGACTCTCGAATATTGAGAGACCATTGCAATAAAAAAAAAATTGGAGTATGGGATGCCGTTTATCAACACAGATCAATTGGGCTGCTTTTCTTTTTCTTTTTTTTCTCCAAAGAAAAAGTAATGGCGGATTCTTATCAGAATATATTGAGAAATTTTGTATCCCGTATTGAAAACGATGAAAGAAATTTTTGATTTTAGCAGGATGGAATGTTATCATATACTGCCAAGTCGACAATGCAATTTCTGGAAGTTTTTTTTCAGAATAATAATTTCATGGGGTTTGGGGCCTCCTTGTTCTCCTGATTTGTCTCCATCAGAATTTTATCTTTGGCGATGCCTCAAAAGTAAAGTTTATGCGAATAAGCCTGCTAATCTCGAAGAGCTGCAAAGAAACATCAAGGTAGCGATTCGGATGATTGATGAAGAAACTTTACATTGTGCTAAAGCAAATGTTCTCAAGTGAGTTAATGCTTGTTTGTTAGCAAATAGAAGGCATTTTGAACATTTTTTGAGAGGTTCATTTGTTTATAACATTAATTCTTCATAATAAATATTTTCCTTTATCTTTACCTTTCTTTTCTTTCTTATTTTCATTTGCAGGGAATTTCCAAAATATTTTTTCTTAAAGTGGAGATAAATGGGATGAAGAGCAATACTGTAATGTCTCATCAACCAGTGACTATCTTTCACTGACAATTTAATCAGTGATTATTATGCACCGACTCCTAATCTGTGCTTTTGAGCCTTTTTTAATTTTTAAAGTAACATTATTTCAATAATAACAATAATAGTAATAATAATAATAACAACAACAACAATAACAATGATAATAAGGACATGAAACCTTTTTTTCTGTCAATCTGCAATTATTATAAGTATTATAATTCATTATCATTTATTAATATTTATTTAAAACAGAAAAGAATAAAACATGTATATTTCTGGAGCATATTTGTTATGAAACTAAAACAAACAAAGATTACTATTAAATTTACCTGAATGTATATTTCAAATGGTAAGCTTATTTCACTTTTAAATAATTAAGGGAGAAATCACTGTTCTTGTCAATATTCTTTTGACGCTAAACAAGCAGGCCCGTGTCTTTCTCTTAGCCACTGGTTCTCCTCCTCTGGGTGGCATTAGGGAAGAAGGAATTAAGCGAACTTTCTGACAGTTTACCTGCTTGAAACTGCCAGCCGCTATCTGACCCGCTCAAACATAGTTGCCAGTGCAGATCGCTCTCCCTGCTGTGGGTTGTATTTTTAAACTGATCACCTGGTATTATATGGATCAGAAACCTAGATCCTAAAAAAAGAGACAACCAAAGATTAGAAGCAGCTCAAATGAGGTTCCTATGACACTATTAGCTATACTAGACTGGATCAACAGAGAAATAAAGACATAAGGAAAAGATTGAAGACAACAAACATACTAGAGAAAGTTAAAAAGAACCAGAAAATGGCTGGAACATATTGAAAGAATGAAAATTCCCAAAAGCTGCCCTAGCCACTTGGGCAGAAAGATATAGGAAGACCAAGAAAGAAGTGAATCATTCAGGAACACTTAGAAGACTGAAGTATTTGGGGTCTACTGTCTAACCAGGAACAGGCCCCTCCTGGCCTTTCATCCTGCGGTCCATGGTGATGATGATGATGATGATGATGATGATGGCTAAATGAACATCTAGCCTTCAGGAATGCCAAAACTTGGTGATGTGCTTTGTTTAGGATGTCTGTGCCTATTGAAGAAATAAAATTCACACATGAGTGCAAATGTGAGTTGACCAGAAATGTGGTTACTTATAGTATGTAACATGGCGTTCAAGGGTTGAGGATTGGCTTAGGGAGGTGGATGATGGGTGGGGGTGGGGGCAGTTTTCACAATTTAATCTGGCAAGCTATAGCTTTTGGGTTATGTTAGTTATTGATTCAAGAAAGTTGCGCATAGTGTTGGCATGTCTGCTTTAGGCATGCAGATGACATTATAAATATATTATTGTTAGCTATTTCTGTAATTGTCAAAAGAAATACCTCTTGTTAACAATTGTGCAAAGGATTCCTTTTAATTGCAAGTAACACTTCAATTTATATTTTCACAGGATTTCACTAGGAGAATAGGTCACTTTAGTCTTGATAAATACTTCAAGTACTTTGAGAAACTTCACAGTCTCCATCAGAATAGAGAAATTGATATCAGAGAAGATGACAAGTGGCTAATAGATGTGCCATTGGAAAACACTTGGTTTGTGTTGTTGACCACAGCTGGAGTCTCAGGATTTAAATCATCGCAAGCTTTGTCCACCTGGGAGCGAATTCCTCATGAAGACCTCTTTCTCACAAGTTGCGGAGGGACAAACGACATTATCCGCTTTAGCCCTGAAGATGTAGAGGTTAGTGAACCTTTCTGACTAAAGGAATTGAGAACTTTATCATAGGTAATACCACAAGTGCTTTGAAAATTGTTGATAAATCCCAGACTTGTGAAGGGAGGAGAGGATTTATCTGAGAATTTCCGAAGCATGAGTGATATTTAATAGGACTATTCCACAAATGAAATTACATCTAACAGAGTTACAAAATGTGTTAAATATTGAAAATAACTGAAAGCATGTTAAAATAAAAGAGGTTGTGTTATAGTACACATATGATCATTACAAATCGCCTCCTAAGGTAGATGAGTCACAGCTATTGGCCAGCAGGGAAGGGCAGTAAGAAAAATCAGATAGAAATGGCGATAAATTTTTTGAGATACACTGCCCTGATTGGCCGATTTTATATGTGTAGTCAGGGCTTGATTTCTGATGGAATGCAACGGAATGGCATTCGTGTACCTCGGGAATAATTATTATATTATTGTAACGTATTGTAGGACTACAGTTAGCAACCGCCACAAAGGGCGGCGGCAGAGGATTAGACGCCAGGGGCCAGGCAGGATGTGACACGCCGAGGTATTCTGGGAAATCCTAAGAGCTAGGGAAAGGGATGCCCAAAGTACGGGACAGCGCATTTTTGCCGCGTGCCGCGTGTCAAATTCTTGGAATCCAGGGAAATGGATGTCCAAAAATGCCTGGCAAAGCGGTCCGTGTGGGCCGTGTGCAAAACCCAGTGACGTTTCAGGTCACGTGGGTGGGGGCTATATAAGAACGGACGCAGAGCGCGGGGGTGGGGTTTTGTTGAGCTGAGAGGGAACCCTCGTGCGAACGCACAAAAACTTGCGCCCAGGGCGGTGCGGAGCCGAGCTAGGCTCGTGCGGCAAACCATGTGTTGGGACGCCGTTGTGGACTCTATCCACGGGTGACAAGAGGTCGCCGGAGCTGTCTGCTGTGTGCGGGAGGCTCGCTGAAGAGGGCCGGAGCTGTCTGCTGTGTGCGGGAGGCGCTGAGGAGTGGCGCGGGCCACGAGTCAGTTATTCATTTTTAAGGATCGCTCCTGCGATCAGGAAAGTAAAGATCTACCAGAGCTGTAACTTAAAGTAGTACTGTACATATTGTGAATAAACCTGTACATATTTATCATTGAAGCTCGTGTCTGTGATTATTGTGTATTCCCACGACGTCACAGACGGGTAGACTGTGAATTATTAGTGGTGGCAGCGGTTAAACGAATTCCACGGGGAATATCATTCACAAATAGTATAATTGGTGGATGCGGTTATAAGAATTCCACGGGGAAGTGTTGCTCAATTGTGATAATAGCAGGTTAAAACATTCACGCCGGAACGGCACGGCATTGTTGCACCATACTCATACGTGGTCGCAATATTACGAACAGTGGGTGGGCCAGTGCGTGGGTGTGTCGACGGGCAGACATAATTACAACGCACGGGAGCAGAGAGGGTCCGCTCCTAGCCAGACGCCCACGTCTTCACGGCAACGCCGGAAGGAAGGAAGGAAGGAAGGACGGAGAAGGAAGGACGTCTCAAGGCCAACCGGCTTTGATAAAATCAAGAAGTCAGCAAGGATCTGGTGTAAGTATAGCTATCTGCATTGTAAGGTTCGGTTCAGGTTTCAGTTATGGCTTACTTACCGAGATTCGGGAAAGATTGTGTAGTGCACGTGGCACAGGAATTAGGACTCCAAATTACAGGTGGCGAAACTTTGGTAGTGCTAAAAAAATTGATAGAGGAGCATTCCGATTACGAGGAGGAATTTGTGAAAGGGATAGCTCAGGCATATAAGGATGAACGCGAACGAGAAAAGATTGAACGCGAACGAGAAAAGGCCGAACGCGAATCAGAGAAGGAACGTGCATTTCAGTTAGAAAAACTGAGAATAGAACAGGGCCAACTGGCGGGTAGAGCTAGTCCGCAGTCCGAAGTAAATAGCAAAATGCACATTCGATTAAATCAAGTTATGAGCCGATTCAAAGGGGAGGACGACGACATAACAGCATTTTTAAGTGTTTTTGAGAGTCAGGCGGAACAATTAGAAATTCCAGAAGAAGAGTGGGTGGCAAATCTTATGGGACTGCTCCCACACCAAATCAATGCATCGCTAACTTTAGAAGGGCAAGGTAGTAGAACAGAATATGCCGATTTAAAGAGTAGGTTATTAGAAATGATTTAATGCCGAGAAGTTTCGACAATTGTTCGCGAAACATGTAAAAGCCGCGAATACTACCTGGAACGTATACGCGAGAGAGCTGAAAAATTATTGCAAAGAATGGGTAGCAGGACTAGATATTCATACGTTCGAGGACTTAATGAATCTAATTGTAACCGATCAATTGAAGCGTCGTGTGCCTATGGATATTAAAGAGCATTTTATTGATGAGTGGGGGGAATTTAAGATGCCGTTAGAACTAGCTCGTAAACTAGACAACTATGAAAACAATAGGGCAGGCTGGAAACGGTCTTCGTTCAAGCCTTATAGGAAATCGGAAGCCGTAGGGGAACATGTTGCAAGCACGAGCAAGACGATGCCGATAGTACCGGAAATTCAGGGGAAATCGAGCGGTAAGAAAACCGATGTTAGGGCAGCATACGAGAAGCCAGACAAGCGGAAATGCTACGGGTGTGGTGCCACAGACCACATGGTCCGTGAATGCCCGCAGCGCCGCGTGGCCGAAAAAATGAATCATGTGGCAGACAAAACAGCTACGGAATTGTTTTCACCGTACGTGTTCTTTGGGAAAATTAATAAAATTCCCGGAAGATTTTTGCGCGACTGTGGTGCCAGTTTCGATCTTGTCCATGAGAAATTTATTAGCGACGAGAATTTAACGGGAGAAAGCGTGTGGATTTTGCAACCGCTTGATGCCTCACCACGAAATCTCCCGGTGGCAGAAGTCACTATTGAAGGGCCATTCGGGAAAGTAGTAACTAAAGCCGCAGTTGTGCCTCGGGAATGCGACAGCGGATATTACTTATTAAGTAATAGAACAGCTGCTCTGTTGGAAGAAGTAAAGGCAGGATTTATTGAGCCACAATTAGTTGCAGCCGTAACGACGCGGGCAAAAGCCGCTGAAACGTCGCGGGTGACTCAAGAGTCGGGGCCGGCTGACCGACACGCAGGCGAGTTTGACGCGGACGAGCAGGTAGAAAACCTTGAACAATTGAGGCAGCAGGGAGCCGTTAGTGAAAGGGACGCCAGTGCAAGTGTACTAACGCCCGAAGTGAATGAACTCATAAATGTTACCCAGACTGAGTTCGCAGCTTCACAACAAAGTGACCCGGAAATCAAAACATTATACGACGCGAATAAGCACAACGTACCGGAAGCAGGGCGAGAGTCGTATTTCGTGAAAAATAGTATTTTGTATCGGTCAAGACACAGCAATCGCGGAGAAAAATTTAATATGTTAGTAGTTCCGACTAAATATCGGGCCGCCGTTCTCAAGGTGTGCCATGAAACCGCGAATGCACATTTAGGTTGCACTAAGAGCAAATCCAGCATGTCGCGATACTTTTATTGGCCTCGTTGTTTCCAGGATATGGAGACATATGTGAAAACTTGCGATGTGTGTCAAAAGGTTGGTAGGCCAAATGATCGTAAAAAAGCACCGTTAATGTTAGTACCGCTGATAACGGAAGTCTTCGGTAAAATAAATATTGATACTTGTGGACCTCTTCCCGAAAGTAAAGAAGGCAACAAGTTTATTTTGACAGCCATTTGTTTAGCGTCTAGGTATCCGGAGGCTATTCCAATTAAAGATTTGCAATCAACAACTATCATTAGTGCCTTGTTGACATTATTCAGTAGAATCGGGTTTCCTAAGGAATTACAAACAGACCAGGGCACGTGCTTTACAAGCGCATTGACAGGTGAATTTGCTAGGAAGTTTGGGATCAAATTGGTGAGAAGTTCGCCCTACCACCCGCAGTCAAATCCTATCGAACGCGTGCATAGAACGATGAATCGCTTAATCAAAGTGTTATGCTTGGAAGCAGGAACGGAGTGGGAGGACCAAATGCCCGCGATTTTATTTGCTTTGAGAACCACGGTGCACGAGAGCCTCGGATTCACGCCAGCTGAATTAGTGTATGGGAGGAACCTCAGAACTCCCATAACTTTATTATATGAACACCTTGCAGGCGAGGACGATGAGGAAGAAAATTCCGTCGTCGAATATGTGTTCAAGCTAATAAATAGGCTTCAGAAATCTCGCGAATTAGCTCACGAGAAGCTTGTTAACGAGCAGGAGAAAAGAAAAACGTGGTACGATCGGCGAGCCGTACACAGAGAATTCGCGCCGGGCGACCGGGTGCTGGTGCTGGCCCCGAATCGCACAAAAAAGTTATCTGTTCAATGGATAGGACCGGGAGAAGTAGTAGAGAAAAAATCGGACACGAACTACTCTGTCCGAATGCCTGGGAAAAAGGAAGAGCGTATCTACCACATTAACATGTTGAAAGCGTACGTGCAACGTACCGAATATCTGAATTATGTAGCAGATCGCAGCTCAAACTTTGAAGTTGAGGAAGACGAGCTGGATAAGTACGCTATTAACCTTGATAGTGTCGACTTCGATGCGGAAGCTATGCTCGAAGGAACAGAAGTCGAAGACGAGTTCCGCGACAAACTGCCCAATTTAATTGTAAAGTACAAGCATATATTTTCAGACAGACCAGGGTTGACGGATGTCGTCACCATGGACATTGAATTGACGGACGAGTCGAAAAAGATAAGAAGTGCGCCTTATCGAATGTCGCCGCGTCAATCAAAAATTTTGCAGGAAGAAATCGCGAAGATGTTACGGGATAACATAATCGAAATAGGCGACTCTGATTATGCTTCCCCTATGATTCTTGTAGAGGCGCCGGGACGAAAACCAAGACCGTGCGTAGATTATCGCAAGCTAAACCAAATTATAAAATCAGAATATTTTCCGTTGCCGAACATGGAGGAGAGGATAGAAGCAGTAGCGGCAGCTAAGATTATTACTACATTGGATTTAGCAAAATTTTATCATCAGATACCGCTCACTCCGAGAGCGCAAAGATATGCGGCTTTCTGTACAAGCTTTGGCACGTATAGGCCATTAAGATTGCCCTTCGGGCTAAAAAATGCACCTTTTCAGTGTAGTAGGATGATGGCAGCTTTATTAGCAGGATGTGCAGAATTTGCAGTCCCATACTTGGATGACATCGCCATTTATAGCGACACATGGCAAGAACACCTTAGACATTTAGAGCAGGTGTTTCTAATATTAGAGAAAGCGAAGTTGCATGTGCAGCCAAGCAAGTGTAAATACGCGCGTAAGAATGTGCAATACCTAGGCTACATGGTTGGTAGTGGCATGATGCGGCCGGTAGAGGCCAAAGTAAAAACTATTAAAGAGCACCCCGTACCTCAAACGAAAAAGCAAGTGCGTGCTTTTCTCGGATTAACGGGTTACTACAGGAAATTTATTCCCGATTATGCGGGTATATCAGCGCCATTAACGGACTTATTGCGAGGTCGCGAACGGCAAGGCAGGGTAACGTGGACGCCAGCATGCGAGATGGCATTCGAGAAACTGAGAAACGCTCTCTGTCACGAACCCGTCCTTCACGCGCCAGATTTTAATAAGGATTTTATAGTGCAGTGTGATGCGTCAAAAGAGGTATTGGCATCATTTTGGCACAGTATAATGATAGAGGAGAAGAAAAACCGGTGTTATACTTAAGTCGTAAATTCACAGATTCGGAATTATTACGATGTACAACAGAACAGGAGTGCACAGCCATAATATGGGCATTGCAGAAACTAAAGTACTATTTGGATGGAAATGCAAAAATTAAAGTGGAAACAGACCACAACCCATTAGTATGGCTAAATAATTGTTCAAGTAAAAACCCGAGATTGATGCGTTGGTCATTAATGATCCAAGCATACAATTTAGAAATTATTCATAAAAGGGGTAAGGATCACGTAAATGCTGATGCCTTAAGCCGTATGTTTTACTGATACATGGAACCTGAACTGAACCGGGAATGCGGAGGGCTACACTGAACCGAATCACTTGATTGCATTGTATAAAATCAAGACAAGAGAAGAATCACTGTATATATGTAACAAATTGTTGAAAGTGTATTGTTTGTGTATTCTGTTTGTTTCATGTGTGTCTTATGTATGTGCAATTATGGGTACAAAGTGAAGCTCTGAAGACATTGTTGGTTCTGGGGGTATCAGGGAAAGTATCACATCATTTGATTGTGAATACTACGGAGGTAATTGCAGCAGACTGTATGTAATTTAAGATTGTAGAAAATTGTATATATTAGAATGAAAGGAGGTACGTGAAGTAGGTTAGTTATTTATATTAGCTAGATTTTGATAAAAAAATATGTTGTAAATATAGAGTAGGTTAGAGAGATCAATAGAGTGTGAGCCCAATGGCCAGGTAAATGGTATAATCATATCCAGATCCACAAATCTAGTTGCGGGACGAATTTTTTATTGTGGTTATATCCTGCATAAAAAATTCAAAATAGGGTATGGAGAAGTATGTAACGTATTGTAGGACTACAGTTAGCAACCGCCACAAAGGGCGGCGGCAGAGGATTAGACGCCAGGGGCCAGGCAGGATGTGACACGCCGAGGTATTCTGGGAAATCCTAAGAGCTAGGGAAAGGGATGCCCAAAGTACGGGACAGCGCATTTTTGCCGCGTGCCGCGTGTCAAATTCTTGGAATCCAGGGAAATGGATGTCCAAAAATGCCTGGCAAAGCGGTCAGTGTGGGCCGTGTGCAAAACCCAGTGACGTTTCAGGTCACGTGGGTGGGGGCTATATAAGAGCGGACGCAGAGCGCGGGGGTGGGGTTTGTTGAGCTGAGAGGGAACCCTCGTGCGAACGCACAAAAACTTGCGCCCAGGGCGGTGCGGAGCCGAGCTAGGCTCGTGCGGCAAACCATGTGTTGGGACGCCGTTGTGGACTATATCCACGGGTGACAAGAGGTCGCCGGAGCTGTCTGCTGTGTGCGGGAGGCTCGCTGAGGAGTGGCGCGGGCCACGAGTCAGTTATTCATTTTTAAGGATCGCCCCTGCGATCAGGAAAGTAAAGATCTACCAGAGCTGTAACTTAAAGTAGTACTGTACATATTGTGAATAAACCTGTACATATTTATCATTGAAGCTCGTGTCTGTGATTATTGTGTATTCCCACGACGTCACAATTGTATAGTTGTTGTACTCTTCTCAGTGAGAGATATTGTATAAACGCTGTCAGGCTTCTGAAGCTTAAAAGGAATAATTTAGAAATACCTATAAAAATACTAATTCTGTTTATTTGTGTGATAAAATTTAATATTATATAAATATCTCTATTATAATAATATGTGTGTACGATGTAAATTTATTATTCTGTACGAGAAATGACGTAATATACAATACGTTCTAGTACATACCATGCAAATATATCATTTGTCGCTCGTAAACGTTAAATCATCCAGTAATAGTTATTTATGCACCAAAGGCGTTGGATTCTAATGATGGAGCAGTGACAAAAAGTCCTCGGGCCACGAAAGGCCCTGACGCTTTGTGACTGAACAATCATTAGAACCAGTTAACGCCCGTGTAACTTACAAGATTTTATTGTTTATCTAATTTTAAATATTCCGATTTACTTATTTTCTAATTAACTAGATGCTAACTTGACTCAGTTTGTCTTTTCATATTTCCATCTTATAATTCCCTTTCATAATTTCCTTCATAAAAGAACATGTAGCATCATTCAACTGTTTTCATTTTTCCCTCGTAACCACGATCCTCTTGATCCAAATAAATTATGCAGTGTATATCGAGCACTATATTACAAGTAATAACGCAACATTTTAAAAAATGTTTAATATTCTTGTTTTATAATGCATGAAAATAAACGGCTCTCAATTGAGACTAAATATATTTTTTCTCAGTGAAAGTGATGGTAGCAGGACTCCCTCCCACCTAGGGATGGCAAAAAGAAGTTTTTAAATCATGGATATTTTGGAGCAGAAACATCGATGTTTTGCTTTAGATATTTTCTTCGATTCAATATATTTGTCCAGAAACATCGATGTTTTAAAAGCATTCTCATGATATAAATAAAATTTCAAGTATTTAATTATTTTTGTGGATTGCTCGCAATCAACAGCCACTGACGCTTCTCGATCCCCACGATCCACAGTTCACTATTCGCAACCTTTCTCCACTGTTGTTACCTATTTTTTAAATATTTTGTGACAATATAGTTGAACTGTATTTTTAACCTGACGTCATAAAACATTTATTAGAAAATTAAGATGACAATCATATTTAAGATAGAATATTCTTGGAACTAATATTGAAGTGTTATGTATCACATTAGAACTAGAACATTTTACATCAATGATTTGTAAATGAAAGTGAATAAATGGAAAAACAGCAAAACACAATGTCCTTATTTTTATTTCGTTCTTTACATTCGATAAATATTATCATTAACACATATATTGTACGTGACAAAAAAACAACTGATTTAAACAAGTATAATATTGAAAAATGGAAACGGATGAGAAAATACCCATCATGTTTAATACATGGATGTTTTTCGCCAATACATCGCAGAACGTATCGATGTGTTGCTAAAATTTGGCATCAAATCTCCAACCGCCTGCATTTCGGCGAGAGGCACAATTACAGCATTTATCTCGTGTAAATGTTGAATAAAGCCGAAAAATATATTTAATATTTTTATTAAACACGAACATAAACGGTTCTCTATTGAGGCTAAATGAATTTTGAATGTTGAATAAAGTAGTAAAATAAATTTAATATTTGTGTTTTATAATACGTGAAAATGAATGACACTCAGTTAGGGCAAAATGAATTATATTTCTACGAATGTGATCTTACTAGGTGCGCCCTCCCGTCGCCTACATTCCGGCGTGGAGCACAAAAACAGCATTTTGCGTGTAAACGTTGAATAAATTGAGTAAAACATATTTAATTTTTTTATTATACACGAACATCGGTTTGGAGAACAACTGTTCTCAATTAAGGCATGAATTTTGAACGTTGAATAAAGTAGTAAAATATATTTAATATTTTTGTTTTGTTATATATGAAAATAAACGGTTCACAATTGAGGCTAAATGGATTTTGAATGTTGAGTAAAGCAGTAAAATAAATTTAATATTTTTGTTTTATAATACGTGGAAATTAATGACACTCAGTCGGGGCTAAATGGATTTTATCTCTGTGAAAGTGATCTTACCAGGAGGGCCCTCCCGCCGCCTGCATTCCTTGGGGTGGGGGAGGGAGGGGAGGTGCGTTGACCCACGCGTAGGGGCCTCGGCGTCCGCCGCCGGAGCAGCTTGTTTGCTCTGCACTGAGCCACCGCCAAATAAGCTGCGGAGAACCAACAATCACCTGCTACTGTATCGCGTCCGCCGGCCGCCGATGAGTTGCAAGAAACGCGTGGATGCCGCGCGCTCGAACACTGGACCTGTTGTTCCCGCGTATCACTTTCTGTTCCCTACGTGTGTTTTTGTTGATGTTATTGTCACTGTGAATTTCGTCAGAAAATTACTGTGTTTTTATTTCAGAAATTCAAACAATTTGGTCCAATATTTTTCGGCAACGAATTTGTGAGGTAAAAATAAATTTGCGTTTTCTTTATTATATCAAAATTATAATATATGAGAAATAATTTTATACTTTTCTTGTCACTATTTTTGTTTAAAAAAGTATAATTTATTAAGATTATACGTATTTTCGCGGGGTCTAAATTAGTAACAACGCTTACGAAACATATTATCTTAATCTCATCGTGTATTATTAGTTAGCTCCTCTATCCGTAAAGACAGTATTTACCTGCAGATGATGCATCATGTTTCAAACACGGCACACTTCTAATGAATACAAAAAATCTCGAGAGCATGTTCATCCAAATGAGAGTTTGCTCCGCACCGGCTCACCTAGTGGTTGGTGATGGAAGTATTAAGGTCGTAAAACAGGTACTGGCCGCCCCGCGCCGGCGGGCGATGGGCGGCGCGGGGGCGGAGACCGCGATGGGCGGAGGTGGCGCCGGCGCGGCGCGGGCGAGAACCAACGGGGGCGGGTGGGCGTGGGCGGACGCCGCGGGGCAGGAACGGGTCTTCGCGGCGAAGTGTGCCAACACGACCAAGGCGAACGAATCGCGACGGGAGCGGTTCCTTCCGAACGGTGCGGGGGCGGGCCGGAGAGGTCTCCGACGGAGACAGAGAACTGAAGCCGGTGTTGCAGTCGCAGGCACTCTTTCCATCTCCACCAACCCCCGCCGTCATACAGTGACCCTAGGAGCCTGACCATCACAGATGCCAACTTCAAAAACTGGCTCAGGAAAAGAACTGTTGCCTGAACAGCGACTCTGAACGTGAGGTCCTGGGGCTTGAACGTCATGAGAGGCAGATTTTCGACATTAGCTACATAGTTAGGCCGAGTTCATACGGTCTGGAGGATCAGTCTAGCAGCCGGCTGATCTGATCGGTAGTTTTCCCTGAT
Organism: Teleogryllus occipitalis; assembly: GCA_011170035.1. NCBI lineage: Eukaryota > Metazoa > Arthropoda > Insecta > Orthoptera > Gryllidae > Teleogryllus > Teleogryllus occipitalis. The sequence goes on along the minus strand of BLKR01003760.1, from coordinate 44,743 downwards.
TTCTACGAACGGTGTCAGGTGAATGCCGGAGCACTACCCTAACAATCAGGCCGCTGACTGTACGCGCTGTTTCCTTCCTCTTTCATATCCTATCGCTTCCCCTTAAACATTCACTCACATGCACTAAACACATGTCAGGAGTCCAGTCAAGAGGTTAGAACTCCTTGCGGCTGGGGCGGTGCCTCGCTGACCGATATACCTGTAGAGAGAAATCCCTCGCAAGTCGACGTGTAAATCGTCACCGGAGTGTAGCGGGGAACGTACACCGCCACCTCCCGCAGCGCAACATTCACTACACTTACGACGCCATTGATGCGCCAACAACTGTCCCTGGATGTCCACGGGAGGTTAGGATAAAGGCCAAAGAGTCTAAATGCCCATCCTGGGGAATAAAATCTTCTTGGTATTACAAACATTTATGGGGTTGTAACCCCCGCAGGGAATCCATTGCCCTGTAAGTTTGACCGTCACAGTTTCTTCCCATTCCCCCGTCCCTAGCGTCCCACCATCCAACCCCCTTCCTGCCACCTTCACCGTCCCACCGAAACCCGTACCGTCCCCGTCGTCTCCAGGCAGGCGGCCGGCCGCGCCAGCGCGAAGAAGAGAAGACGGCGTCGTCGGCGCCGGAGGAGAGGATGCAGCGGCGGGGGCGAGAGAGAAAGAGAGAGAGAGAGAGAGAGGGAAGCTCTCATTACGCGCGTAGGAATGCGGGCGGTGATCGTCTGACATTTGGGCGACCTTTCCTTCGCACCGCCGCAGCACCAGCGGCAGCAACAGCTCGCGCGCGCACGGCGGCCACACGCCCAGCAGGTGAGCGGCGGCGCCCTCGCCCGCGCCCGCGCCCGCGCCCGCGCCCGCCCAGCCGCAACACTTGCTGCGGGTTCCGCGTCCGCCGCCGCGCCGCCCGCTGCGCGCTGCTCCAAACGCGCCAAAGGGGGCCGCGGAAGAGACCAGGGGTGGCACTTGTTGCCCCGAAAGACGCCAATGGGACACTCAAAATGTGTCATCACTACGAAGCGGATTTCTATGATTTTGCTTATTTTTATCTGTTGCTTCAGGTCATAACTATGTGAAATGTCTTGACATTTGCAAAGCAATGGATGCTGTGTAGATTAATATGTGAGTGCATATTTGTGCATATTTGGCCTTTTTTTCCTGTTCGTGCTTATTCCTGAAAGTATAAGGGCATATTTTGCATATTTCATTGAAACAGAGACTAACTAAATGTGTAAAAGCTTTTACCTTTTTATAGAATCTACATATTTGTGAGCGTCCATTGAGTAGGAGGAACTTGTCACTTTGCGTTTTATTTTATTTTTATAGATAGAAAATTTGTGAAAATGTATTATATTTCTTGATATTATATTTTTTTAAATCAAGGAGAAGAAATGCAACAAGACATACGATGTATTTCAATGGCTATTTATTACTGTTAAAAACTGTTAGTTGTTAAATTAATAGTATTTTATGCTTTGAATAAAAATATCAGTTTCGTAGTAATAACTACTATCTGAATATCAGGGACCTATACATTTCTTATTAATAGACGTAAAAGCCGACCTTATGACCTCGGCCTCTCCAATAGTAACTACAATTTTATCATTATATTACCTATTAGGTAAATAATAATACGTAAAATATGTTGGTTATCGATTTTAATTATGCTTTATTGAATTTACGAATGTTGCGTTAGATAGTCATTGGATAGTCATTACACGGTAGTCGCCGTAAACATATTGATAAATTTAGTAGATAATGAAAATATATAAGAGAAAAGTCTAATTTCTAAAAAAACACCAAAAAAACAACAACAAAAAACCAACCCTCATACAAGATAATCTGTAAAACTGGATGTCACGTGTTTCATTTCATGAGTAAACAAGATTTATCCACTTTTTCGTTATCAGGACCCGGCAACAAGAGTTTTCTGCCGAAAATTCCCAGTTTTCCGGAGCACGATATCATAAATTTCTCTTCTTACGAACCACTGAAAGGCGAGAATGTAAAAAGAACAACAAATGATATTTGTACACATCTCAGCAAAATAAATAAATAAATAAAGATTGAGAGCTACTAGACACGTTGGAGGGCTTTGAGAAAAATAATATCTTTTTAATGTGGTCGATTTATTAAATTTTTAATTGATATACATTTCTAACAATTAGAGGTTGAACCATCGTAGCCAATATAAAAATCAGTCGCAGAAAATCTGGTTATGACTTACCTCTGCAGTACTACCGTCGCGACGCCCAGCTCAACGCATTCCCAACATCTGAGCGTGTAGAAGTAGCTGTATTCAGAACGGACGGGACGATTTGTAAATAAATATTATAAATAAATAAAAAGGCAAGGAATAAACTTAACGTGCTCGAAAATCAACAGTTCGGTCTAGTAAATAAGTGACCTTTCTGTGGCCTTAGGGCGTCCTCTATCGCCTTCCTGTTTTGCTCCTCGGCAGGTGTCCTGGTGAGGAGAGGAGATGGGGACTATGCTAACGTGCATCTGAAGGGGCAGAAAGAACACAGTAAATACTGTCAGGTGGATGGTTATTTAGCATATTAAATGCAATGACTTGTATTCCTACTTCTAGAATACATTGGTATTTTTTCATGTTGATGTATATTTTTCGAACAGAACCGTTGCCAAAGTAACATGCGTTTTCTGGTGTCCTGCTGTATCTCTGCGAGCAAGAATCAATGATGAGTGAGGTACGCGGTGCGACGCGCTGGATAGTAACCGTGACGGTGGAGGGTGGAGGCCAGGAGGGGAGGGGCGAGGTGAAAAGGGGCTGGGAAGGGCGGGGCGAGAGGCGTGAGGCGAGCGCAAGCGGGACGCGGAGAGGCGGGACAGGGCGAGGCAGTGCGGGTCGGATATACGGGTTTCTTGAGGTGAGGTGGAGCTGAAGGGGAACTGAGCGAAGAGGAGAGAGGCGAGGCGGAATGGAGTTGGGACTAGACAGAGTGGGGCTAGGACTAGACTGAGTGAGGCGGGGCGAAAGGAATGGAGGGGCAGGGCGAAGCGGAGGCGGAAGCAGATGAGGCGGCTCGGAAACGGGTGCAGCAAAATGGGTCGGAACAGAGAGAGAGGGGGAGAGGCTGAGAAGAATAGGAAAAAGAGGAATGGGGCAGAAGAGGGCGGGGCAGAAACGGATGGGGCAGAAATGGGCGGACAGCAAGGAGCGGAGAGAGGCGGGGCGAAAACGGGTGCAGCAGAAAGGGGCGGGGCAGAAAGAGGCGGGACAGAAAGGGGCGGGGCAAAAAGGGGCGTGGCAGAAAGGGGCGGGGCAGAAAAGGGGCGGGGTAGAAAGGGGCGGGGTAGAAAGAGGCGGGGCTGGAAGGGGCGGGGCAGAAAAGGGGCGGGACAGAAAGGGGCGGGGCAGAAAGAGGCGGGACAGAAAGGGGCGGGGCAAAAAGGGGCGTGGCAGAAAGGGGCGGGGCAGAAAAGGGGCGGGGTAGAAAGGGGCGGGGTAGAAAGAGGCGGGGCTGGAAGGGGCGGGGCAGAAAAGGGGCGGGACAGAAAGAGGCGGAGCAGAAAGGGGCGAGGAAGAGAGGGGCGGGGAAGAGAGAGATGAAGCAGTGAGGAGCGGGGCTGAAACGGATGGGGCAGAAAGGGGCGGACAGCAAGGAGCGGAGCGGAGAGAGGGGGCGGAAACCCGTGCAGCAGAATGGGCCGGGACAAGAGGGCGGGGCTGAGAGGGGCGGGATGAAGAGAGGCGAGGTAAAGGGAGATGGGGCAGAAAGGAGGAGGAACGGGGTGAGAGGTAGGACAGAATGGGGCGGAGAAGGGAGGGAAGGAGCAGAAAGGGGAGCGGCCGAGAGGGGCGGGGAAGAGAGGAAGGAAGCAGATAGGGGCGGGGTAGAAAGGGATGGGGTAGAAAGGGCGGAGAGCAAGGAGTGGAGCGGAGAGAGGCGTGGCAGAGAGGGATGGGGCAGAAAGGGGCGAGGCAGAGAGAGGCGTGGTAGAACGGGGTGGGGCAGATAGGGACGGAGAAATGAGGGGCGGGACGAAACGTGGCGGGGCGAGGCGAGGCTGGTTAAGACGCAGGCCTTTTCCTTTCCCTTTCGGCCGCCCGCGGGCGGAGCAGGTGTCTGGGCGATCCATCAGTTTCAATTTCAGTGACCGATTCGCTTTGCTTGTCTGTGGCCTGCTGCGGTATTTCGATAGATGAGCTACAGCACGCCGCCGCGCCGGTATCCGTGTCCTGGTCCTGATCTCTCGTCTTTTGGTGCTTTCGCGATGGGGCGCTGAGCAATATTTTCGATATGTTCATATATATAGAACGGGTGCAGCAAGCGGTGATATATATATATATATATATATATATATGTGTGTGTGTGTGTGTGTGTGTGTGTGTGTGTGTGTGTGTGTGTGTGTGTGTGTGTGTGTGTGTGTGTGTGTGTGTGTGTGTGTGTGTGTATTTGCTAGATGTTAAATTTTATTCATATGAAAAAAATCAAGCATTTGCTACAAAGATGTCCTGAAATATATGTTACAAATAAGCTTACCACATCTTCGTCTATTTTTAGTTCTCAGATATACAAATCACATTTTCCCTTTCATCTCCAAATTATTTTATTCATGTTAGTAGTACTGTACTCCTGTAACTGATTGTCACTTTTACTATGCAGTTATTTCATTTCTGCCTCAAAATAATTTTTGTTAGTTTATGTTTTTATTATAGTTTTTAATATTATATTACATTTTGATGCACACATTTCTGAAGTCAGTTGGACTGTTTTGCCTTCCAAGATGTATTGACTTTCTTACTGTATCGATTAAATAATGAACAAAACATTCGTGTTTGTTATTATATGTCCCTTTTTTCTGGGGCTTTTTCCAGCTTCAGGGGATGTCGATTTCGACTATCCACGCCGGGTACACAAGTACTGTAACATTGTACGCTCTACTATTGCAACTACTACTATGTTTTCACTAAGTTTCAACCTATTGCAATTTTTAATACTATCAAACTCTCAATGTTTTCATTCCTAAAACTGTGCATATATAACATTCATATACAACGGACAATCGCATGTACTACATTGTCTTTTGTTTCGGCTTTGTTTCAAATTTTCCACCAACGTTCAGAAACGAAAAAACCACCAATATTTACAAAACTAACGAAAAAAGTAGAATATTGGAGATATGTCCTGAAAATGAATCATTTGTGAGAAAAGGAATTAGAAAATGGCAATTCGGAGGGTATTCTTTAATAAAGAAATTGTCAGTATAAGATATATTTCCAAATTATATTTGAGCACTCTAATGATGTCTCTGACTAACACAAATAGTGAACTATCTTTTTCTGTTTTGAAGCGCGTAAAAAATTATTTGAGATCGAGTCTTAAACAGACACATTAAAAGGATTATCTCTGTTTTACACAGAAAATGACATTTTGGGACGCCAAGAGTTTGAAGACACTGTTAAGAAATTTTCCGAGACTAAAGCAAGAAAACGAGATTCCGAATGACAATTTTATATGTAAACCTAAATGTTATTTTGACTTTAATATCCAAATTTTTTAAAACAAATGTAAGAAATACTGACATATAGAAATTATTTTATAATTACCTTACATTTTTAATTTATTGAGTTAAAAATGTTTGATGTTATAAAAAGTGCTAATATATAATCAATTATTTATACGTATGCAATATTTACATCGGTTACAAATACCGTACAAGATTTTTTTTAATTCCAAATATTATAAATAACTTTTTTGTCAAAAAAGCAAATAAAAAAGGGCGCTAAAACATTTGACAGCTTAGGGCGCACATAAGTCAAAGTCAGGCACTGCCAAGAAAGTAATTGTTTTGTAACGTTATTAAGGTTTATGGTTGTAAACCATAACCTACAGCATATTATCTATAGATATAGATAAAAATAGTTACGGATACAGAAGATATAGATACATAGATTATTATTATTATTATTATTATTGTTATTATTATTATTATTATTATTATTATTATTGATATTATTATTATTAGTATCCCATAAATTGCTATGTTTTTCCCCCGTGATCTCTTTGTAATTAACCCCATTTAAATAGTTATGACGATTATTGATGAGAAGAAAACGTTTCGGTTACATTGTAATTCTCCCATGCAGTCGAGTGTTTGTATGTAACTATTATAACGAGCTCTTTTTCTCAAGTTTCCCTTGATCCTTTGAGCAAGTACTGAAATAGCACCTTTTGCTTCTGGTCATAAATCACTTCACTGTGTGTGCATACTCTTTTCAGTTCAATGGGGAATGTAGTTAATCAAATAATCGTTCTCCAGGTTCTCACGGCTGAAAGTCGATTCCTTCATGTAGGGCATGAAAGGAGATAGCAGCCAAAACATGTATTTACCGTCGCAAATAGTTTTTATTAAGTAGGCGTGAATATTTTCTTTTCAAATCTTAGATAAGTCATTCGTTTTCATGTGTATTCACAATTCAACTTAATAAAACATGAGTTTGAGTAAGGATCCCAGAGGTCAATGAAACATTCACAGATTGCACCTTTCCCCATAAAACATCACAGTCTTTTACAAAATATTTTTAACATTCAAAACAGAAGTAAAATTTATTATGTTTTTATAACAAAGAAGTCTGACAAGTTGTACATGACAGCACAGTCTAATTTTAATTGGTACTTTTGACTAGACAAACAAAATTTACGTGGGCAATTTTAATGTTCCTTGTGCTTTATTTGTTGTCTGATACTTAACTCTGATCTTTCTCCGAAGCGTATGCGGCGGTATCTTTCCCTTGGCACCTTCGACGTGGTACTGGCATAGCATGACCAACGAGACCCGTCTCTCATGGTATCTGACAGTGTGAGAATGCACCTAAGCGAGGTGGCCGTTGCAGCGTTCTCAGACTTTGCATATTGGTCTCCCTCTGAACTGCTTTGCCGTTTTGTTTGAAAGTTTTGCTGCATCGTTTCCGATTGAGACGCGTTTGTTATCTGCTATACAATACGAGATATAGTAGCTTTTATAAAAAAAGTAGGTAGTATGTAGAAAATATTCTTAATATTCAAATATGAAAATTAATTGCCCGTCAATTTTTGAAATTAATTTGCCAATCAAGAACAAACATCTTAAAAATTAAATATTTAAATTAATTTCTTCTATTACTTAACTTTCCATTTTGTAAGTTTTTGATTTGTGTGTTTGCTTACAAGAATGTGAGGAAGCAGTAAGCTTACCTGCATAATGAAACAATCCTGAATTTACTCGTTGTTTTCATATGGATGATAAAAGGCTGAACCATGTAAAATTAAGCACTCAATAAAGTTGTTTGTTTATTAAACAGAGTGATGAAGTTAAATAATTATGTTCGTTGAACAATATAGATTTTTTGACTGAACAGAGAAGAATCCAGGACAATTACACATTTAATACTTCTTTTACAGAGGAATTGGAGTTCACCCCACATTCTAAAACCATATTCATCAAAAATTAAGAATCCTGAAGTTAGTTAACTGATGATTCTCATACATTTAAAAATTGATGCTCATTCGTTTTTTTAACAATTCTATGAAATTACGATGCCTCACTGCCTCTGTAACATTCTCCAAGAGCTAAAATATAACTGCGATGACTACCACTGGCAACATTATCTTTGGTGTTTATACTATCCAAATACATCTAGATTAAGTCGCTAACGAATTAACCCGAACTAGATCTATAACGTGGTAAAACACTCCCCTCACAGACAGCTCTCACATCTGACGTGGCCATTTTCCTCAGAATCTCGCAAGTGTGACAACCAGTAGCTCCGGGACATAGTCGACCGTGCCACATAGTCCGAAAGCGACCCAAGGGACTCATTACAACCTCCCATCAGGAAATTACGCGTCTTCTCAAATCTCACTCGGCATGTTTCCTTAAACGCTGAGCACGACCCCTTAAAACTTTTTAATGAAAAATTAAAAGATCCCGTTAACGAGTTATTAAAAATCCACACTGCAGACATGCTATAGCCGAACCTCCCCCCGAGAATCTCGTGACGGAAAATGATGTACTTTACGAGTTTCCCCCTCCCACATCTTCTCCCGAGCGATCGACCGCGCATGCGTACTGGTCTCCGCCGGTCGGCCGGCCGGTGGGCCGCTGCACGGCGCGTTGCGGCGGTTCCGTTAACGAAGAAGCCTGTCGTTAAGTCGTGAATCGCGTGCGCGCGCAGGCTTTGACACGCCAGCGGCGGGTCAGCGGGCAGATGGTATCGAGGTGGCCGTGAGAGACGCCTGCAGCGCCTCCCGCGGGCGCGCGCTCAGGCTTCTGGGAAAGCGAGCCCTCACGCACGGCTGCCATCTTCCGGGAATTATGGAGCCGTCGTGTGTTATTTAGGGTTGGGTTATAAGATAATCAAGAGTACAAAGTTCGCTGACGTCTTGTTTGGTGTAAAACGTGCTCAGATTCTCGCAGACTTTTCGGTCGTTAATTTTTAGGTGATTGTTCTTCTAGTTTTCTCTTTCTATTTGGCAGTCTTCTTCTATCGACTATCGACTTCGACTATCATTTCTAAATAAATCATAAATTCCTGTTATTCCGCAAATAATTTTTTAATAGTTAAATTAACAGGGATCGTCAATTTCATGTATGTGCTCTGAAAAATAATTATATATAAATAGTTTTGATACAATTTGTTTCCATGATTTCTGTAAGAAACTGCATTGTACTTGAATAAGGAATAGCTATTTATCTACTTTGATGTAGCCACGTCGTAATAAGAGATGTTACTACACAAGTGTTGAAGTCATCCATAGCCATTATTATCAGCAATAATCAGTTTCGTAATATAAAATCAGCTTAGGTAGCTCTGGACATCAGTTGACGTCAGTGTACTGCCTCCGACAGGAAGGTCGTAGGGTTCTTGTCCCCACGGTGTCAGGATATTCGACACTAGCTAGATAGCTAGTACAAATCCAGCCGCTATCAGGAAGAAAATTCTACCGGCTTGCTGCTCGTTCGGTAGTTTTACTCCTTTTTTTTCAATCAAAACCAGACTAATACCGGAACAATACCTTAAAAGTGGAGCATGGACCGCGCGCGATCATTCCTTTCTCTTCCTTGTCTTATCCTCATAATCACACACACACACACACACACATACTTACATGCACTACACTACCAGATATGCCGAGAAAAGTCGGGAGCTTAGAGCTTGTCCTGGCTGGGGCGGTGCACCGATGGTGGGAGATACCTGGTTGAGGCCCCCCCCCACTAGTAGACGTGTAGGTCGGCCCTGGATCTCACCATCATGCTGCAAATGATCTCAGCCACCTCCAGAGTTAAAACATTCACTACTCTTACGGAACCAATGACCTTAGCAACTTCAATCACCAATCAATCATTATAGTTCGTTGGGCTTACTTACGATGCGGATAAAACGTTTTACGATATTCGTATCGTACCATCTTACCACAATAGAGATTGTTTATCATATATTATATAAGTTGTATTACGATAATTATGTCGTAAAATATGTTACGTGCATTTATAGCCTGAGATGCACGTGTGCAAAGGTTTGCATCGGACAGCATGAACGAGAAGTGCCATGTGTTGGCAGCCCTGCGAGTCCAGGGAGTGCTGGCAGTGCAGGTCGCGTCGCGTGTGCACGACCCCTGGCAGCACCACGGAACAGTTACAGACCGGGCTTTTAATTAATAATTACTGGGAGTTCTCGGAGCTCAGATTTAAGAGATTTTGGAAAAGTCGCACGTTGGGGCTAACGGTGTTTAAACCACCAAGAACGAACTTTTTATTCAATGTTCTGAACGTGGCAAAGGTTCAAGTATGAAATTTAGTTCCTGACGAAACTATGTAAACGAGTTCAAATAATGGAAAGACGAATTTAAAATGAATTAATTACATAGTCGACTCCGGTTATAGTGAACTCAATATAGTAAACCATCGGCTACAGTGAACGTAAGTCACTGGTCCCGTTTCACGTACACTACAAATAAGCATAAGAAGATTCGGTTATAGTGAACCTGAACCTCAGCTCTAATGAACGTAGGAAATACAGCTTAAATAAATTCACATTCGGTAAGAAGTTTATTAACTTTGCATTTATTAACGAAAGCTTAAATATATCAAAATGCGGGAAGAATATTTAATATAATGTAGAATTTCTGTCAAGGTTACCTGAGCAAGTTTTGACACTTCGGAAGGAATTCTTGCATGTTTCGTGGTTTTGCATGGACCAGAAAGTGAAAATTATTTCGGTTTGGGATTTCTACGATGGACAAATTAACAAGAAACGAGGGTTTATTTGTTAAACAGTGACATGCAACAGCCACAAAAAGAAAGTAATTGTACGTCGTTAGTTTTGAGCTATATTTATTTATTATTAGTTTTTATCTTTTAAAGACATCGTCAGTGCCGTACCACACTGTAATTAAACATCACAGTCAATTGCATTAACGGAGAATTTGTCAGATTACTTATTGTCACCAGTAACGCCAAGAGGAATGTCCTTCCATGTTGTCATATAAACAGTGTGTAAAAAAGCTATATGCAGTATTCATAATATTAATAGATGGATCGGAAATGAAACTACAACTGAGATAATTACTATATATGCAATTATACTCCAAATTTCGAATACTTTCATTTATTACATCTGTACATCAATAAAACTATCAATATTCAGGACTCTAAATTACTCATAATTAAGTATTTGATATTTTTCCTTGGAAGTTGTGCAAGATAAGCATTACGGAATTGAATTCAAAATATACTACTAATCCCTTATAATCTTGTCAAACAGGAGTTAGGCGAGAAAAAATATAGAAGTTTTTTTCTAACATTCTGTAGTACGTTCTGGGATACTGAACCTTCATTTCAACTTTGTCGTATCGTGAATGTTGTGAGTAAATTTTCTCAGAAAACTACAGAAAAGCTCCTTTTTTCAGCTTTCCCTTATAATTGAAAAACACTCTTTTATAAATATGATTATGTACAAAAATATATAACATTAAATTTGCTACGCTTAATGTCTTCCGTCAGACGAACGATTTAAGCACTAGAACATGTTAAATTCTAGAGAAAAAATGCAAAAATCCCAAATACTGTTTTTCCGTATATCAAAAAATATGCAATGTTACAGAAAAGTTTCATTAGACAAACCATTTATAGCGCCTAAATTGTTCGTCTGATAGAAAGAGTCCGTTAGGAGGAATACTTTTTTCTCATAGTGCGTGAAGTTTTAATCATATGCCATAATAAAAAAAACCTTTTTTCAGAGAAATAGTGATTTTTTCTACAATTTAACGCGTTTTAATATCTAAACCATTCGACTGACGAATAATAGAGACGTAATACGTAGCAAATGTAATGTTATATTATTGTATATAGGAACATATTTCTATAAATGTTGTTGCAGTATAAAAGCGGTTGCTTCAACGTATTATTCCAGCAGCCAACAGAACTACAGGAAATGCTTTGGAATAGAGCTATATGTTTATGAAATAATAATATCAGAAATCTGATCAATAAAACAAAGGTTCCTCAAAACTGAAATTCATGCAACTTGTTTGTAACGCAAACTACATGCGTGTGATCGCGGCTTAAAGCAATTTGCTGGGCGCTTGGAGGCACTAGAGGCGCGCTAGGCCCAAAAAGTCACTCGAAGCTGGCGAACTGTGTAAATAGACTGTGATATTGTTGAGATCACAATTTAGATGAAGATAGTTTTCGATGTAAATGTTAGATTTCTATGTCCTGTATGAGTAACATTCGTTTTCTGATCACATTCTACTTTACGTTATTCTTTACATTATTCATTTTCCCATTTTTTGCAAAAATTATAATTTTTATAAAATTTGTTTGAAGTGTTTGATGATGTCAAAGCATAAGAACATAACAACTGGAGGTTTGTGCTCGTATATTTGAACAACTGGAACTTTGTGTGTAAAACTTTGTTTCCCAAACACAAAAAGAATCATTAATTAGTCGCTTACGCACTTTTTGATAGTCGTATTAGAGTTTTTTCTTGGGGTTGATGTGCTGCTTTCATATGAGCCCTTTTCTAGGTGATATTCCAAGCATGTGGTGGTGTCCTTTTGTAGAGATTCGTAATTGAATTTGACAGTTAGGCATTGTTCTTTAATTAAAGCGAAGGTTATGTGTTTAGATTAGCAGACATTAGCTTTGATGTGCTATTGTTGAATCCACACTTGCAGTTTAATTGCATGACTTTGTACGTTTTCTGATCCTTTGTATAGGCCCTCATAGGTTGTGAGAATTTCTGTGACGGCTACAAATGTGTTTTCTTTGGTATATTACGTAGTAGGAAAGTCAACGGTGTGCTGGTTAAATAAGTAAGAAATTACGACGCTTCTTTGAACAACGCTGAGCCTTTATACAAAGGGCCATAGAGTGAGAGCCCTCCTTTAACACTGGCTTTGTGGCTCAGGTCATCAATTGATGTCACTGCAGTGCTTCTGTTCGGGAGGTCCTAGTGTTTGTGCCCCGACTGTAGCAGGAGTTTCGATACTAGCTACTCAGCAAAGTCGAATTCAGCAACTTTTTGGTTGAGAATTCTACCGCCCGGCTGCTCCGATCGGTGCTTTTTCGTCGTTTCTCCAATCAACCTCAGAGCGGAACCCTAAGAAGCGGGTCATGGATCGCGCGCGATCTTTCTGACCTATTCCTTGTCCTATATTCACACCTTAGACACAGTCACATGCCCTATTCTAACGCACATTCCGGGAGACCAGTTGGAAACTTAGACGTCTCGGGTGGGGCGGTGCCCTGCTGGTGGAAGATACCTGGTTAAAGAAAACGCAAATCGACCAGTATGTCGGCCCCGGAAACACTAGTCAATCAATCCTAGATATTTTCATAGGAAAAATATCACTAACTATAGAATTTTATTGGAAGATTATATAAATGTGGGAGTAATAATAGTAACAATTTTTATATTTGTCCTATGTTTCATGCCTTCTAAAACGTCTATTTTATGTCAAAGAAAGCTCAGGCGCATTCATCAGTCATCAGACTTTACCTTTTATAAGCATTTGATTCATACTCACCAAACTGAAGAGATCTTGTTGCAATACTCATCAAGTCAATGAAATCATACGACTCTTCAGAGCTACGTAATTCTAAACAGAGCAATGACTTTCCGTAAGGCCAACTCTTTCTCGACGCCACACAATTGGAAGGTTAAGAATCAACACTCCGCCCCCGAGATAGGTCAACGCTCCAGCCACCACTATGACTATTACGAAGACGCTTCCATTAACAGCTGCGGGGCCGGTGGACGTGTCCAAGGTAGATCGCACGCCTTCGACCTCCAGCGCGCCGAGCGGAAGCAGTAAGTACTCGTCCGCCGCCTCCGTACTTCTTCCGCACTTTTTGCGCGGCGGCGCGCCCGGCCCAGGGCTGGCGCGGGAACTTCCTCCAGGAAATACAGAGCTCTCCGTGCGCGCACTCGCCCCCGCCGCCGCAAAACATAAACATGACTTCCGGCTCGTTAGAGTGTCACGGACCTCGAGGTAAACCCGCTCGCCGAGGAAGCAGTAATGCCGCCATAAAAAAAGCGACAGCGCACGACGCGGCGCCTCGCAGGTCCTCACACACACACACACACAAACACACACACTCGCAGGGGCGATAATAATCGTATAATAATAATGAATGAATTAGAGGCGTAACGTAGGTCATGGGGGACATAATGTTAGTTGCTACCGTGCATATATTAACATGCCGAATTAGCATGACGTGTTTTTTGAGACCGTGTGCTGTGTTAAGGCGATTATTTAGCTTATTGAAAATGCAAGATATCAACAGCTGTTTTAGAGATCGGACAATCGCACCTGCCCCTCTTAATGGGCAGAAGATGTTAGTGAACTGAATATAATTTAGAGGCCAGTGACCCTTTGTGTACGTTAATAATAGAATTTTGAAGTGGAACGATTAAAAATAAAATTTTAAAAATTCGTCTTGATATCGTTCATCTATCAAATGTCATCAATTTTTGTAAAGCTATACGGTTGCTAAATCTTTTTCACACACATTCTGTATCACGTTGGTGGACGTAAATATTTAGCACATATAACAATGAAAGGAGTTTGAGCAGGAATTGTTATTTACGAAAACAAGGAAAGTTGAGGCATGAAAAAGTGACGAAAGAATGAAAATAATAAATGGAAAATGAGAACTCGCAAAAGATATTACAGAAACTATGGGCAGAGACACAATAGAAATATAGATGATAATGAAAAGGAGAAGAGAGAAGATATAACAGAAGATGCAGAGAAGACATTCTGCAAGTTTAAATCATCTTCTTTCAACAAAAATGTTGAAAAAGGTGCTTCTAGACTGTGGATTTTCGTAAGTGAAACGCATCATCCTAAGCACCTAGCAACAAGCAGATAACGCGTCTACGGATATAAAAAGATATTTCTCGCCAAAATTGTACAAACAATTCGGGGGTAGGACCTTTAATAACTGTGAGTGTAAAATGAAGGAACATTTACAATCAAAGTATTTGAACCCTCGTACCATATGTTTTGTTTTTGACCCCGCCTTCATTAATTTATTAATATTTTTCTCAAACTTTGCATGACATTTTCAGTCTTTAGATATGCCTTCGCTCACTTATTAAACAGGTACCACACCATTTTCATATATTTTCCAATTTTTTTGGAAAGTTATTGACTTTTTTCATGTGCCCAGTTTGATTTAAGGTATAGTCTGTTTTTCCATTATAATTTGAAATACCTCGTCATGAACTTGATAAGATGAACAAAAAAAAATGTCTAATACCGTCAATATTCGATTTATCTGAAAATAATTTACACAAACTCTTATAAATATTTCTGAAGAATTTTATATAAGAACGATAGAGGCTACTATGATGGAGGTTATTCTTTGTATGAAATATTTGTAATGGAAAAATCATATTTATTATATTACTGAAAATAACTTATAAAAGTTATCTTTATATTAAGTCAACCATTTACAATTAGTATACTGCCGTCAACATTAATTTTTTCCACTTCCAGATGTCAGAAGAGCCTGGGGTCCAAAAAGACCCCAGGTACAGTACTTGACATAAATAAGCAGATATGGTACGAGGGTGATTCAGTATATCCCGAGGGAATTCACATCCCTTCGTGAAATCGACTTGCCTTAATTGCGTCCCCGGTTCCCGATTTTCTTGAAATATTACATAATAACAACTGCATCAATTTGGTCTCGAATATTCCTTGTTGGGCTCCCCCTGAAAGCAACGTATGGCTACTGCTCCGCATCATACCCACGCGTCTTGATGACCATAAAGGGCATCATATTTTGGTAACGTGGGTCACAGGGCATCGGGATGCCTCAGCGGAACTGCAACGGCGCTACTGGTGCGCCAAACAAAGGCTTCTGGCGGGGCCTTCCAGAGGCCGCAAGACGCCGCCACTGCTGCCGCCGCCGCCGCCTCTGCAATTTACGGCTTCCGCGGCTTCGGCAGCGGCGGCGGTGGCGGCGGCGGCGGCGGCGTCCTGGGGCCCGCGGCGCCTGATAGCTTAATGCGCTCGGTGGCGGCGGCGGCGGCAACGTTATCCACGCGATCGCAGATGGCGGATATCGGCGGGGGCAGATAAATTAACGCGGGAGCAGATCGCGGCGATAGCGCGCGCGAGGCCATCCGTTTCCCGGCTGCGACGCTAACGTCTTGAGCCGCAAGGGCATACCGACGCCAGGGCTCGTGGCCTCACGATCGTCCCAGGTGGACTAGGTTAGTTTGAACAAATGCCTTGCGTAATGCGAAAGATTCGTTGTTGGGGTTGTGCACGTGAGGCGGAGCAAGAGCTGGCCTATGGATGTGCAGCTCGCCTGCTTTGGAAGAGCTCTGTTTCTGCGGTTGGAATTTGTATGACCAACAGAGAGGGGCGCAAGTAGAAGATGTGTTTAGGAATATAAAAAACTAGAATTTTGTGGCAAATGTGGAAACAGCTGGCATTGTAACATTCTTTGGTGTTACTAAAACATATAAGATTTTGGATTGGTTTGTAATTTGTTCCATCTTGTTGGTTTCAGTAATCTAAGCTACTTTTAAATTCAAGTGATTATATTTGTAAGTTGGACAAAAGAAGGTTTATAAGTAATTTTACACGTTCAAATGCACCTACAAGCCTGGATAATACAATGATTAATCTATAATATAGATGATTCGTCCATGTACAATGAAAGTAAATATATTTGGATATTTATCTACCCTTCGTTTATTATGTCAGTCAAAGCGATTATCAGTATGTAAATAAACACTGGAAACCGGATGATAGTGGTATCGAATAGAGTAGAAACCTTTCCAACCAATTTTAGTGATTTGAATAATTATTGATGTACAGCAATTAATGGATCTTATGATATAATTCTGACATAACGCATCACCATGCTCATTCGTCCAAATTTACATAACATATTCATAAGACTTTTACGATAGACCTGAATGCGTTCATTTATTCCTGTCTTCTGCTTTCTATACACATAGATGACTTACATTTTCTTATTCATTTCTAAGGGATCAAGAACTCAATAATTTGCCGCATCATTCATTCTTTATATTTCATTCCTTTTTTGCAACCTGACTATAACGTTTTTCTATTTCTTGCAACCTTTGGAACTAATGTCAGAAAGATACTTACTCTTCGTTGAACTATGAACTTCTTAAATTTTTTTGGTAGAGCAGTATAATATTGAATTTATCGGGTAACATGAATGTAGGAATTTATGTAAATTAAAACATTCAGGAATAACTTCTTGACGTGCTAAAGTTTGAACATCCATTTAACAATTTTTCATACGTCTGTTCTGATATTTAGAGTGCATTACACTTAATAAGTAATCACCTCTCTTGGCAATCAAAGATTCTGAATCACGCGCATCATTTTCTATTGGGTATCTGGCGCCATTCTGCGTTCCTGATTGGCATTCAAAGAATTAGCCACCCGCCGAGGGAGGTGTCCATGCATTGCTGTCGAGGAGCAATGGCGCCGTGACTATGCAAATAGTGAGTCATATTAAAACGCTGTGAGGCGGTACCATAAAAAGAATCTTGCTGCATTCCGTAACACTTCAATTGGATTTGCATGCGGCGTGCATCGAAGAGCCTAATTTATTCATTAAGCGGCTTTTATTGAAGCGAGGCACTCTTCAGGGGTTCCCTAATGAAACTCGTCTTCTTCTTCCTCTGCGTTACATTTGGTGCTGCGTGCGATTCATTCCGTCTGCTATTGGCCGGGAGAGAGAGGAGCACCCGCTAGAGTGTTGCTTGCGGGGCTCCGAACGCTTATTGCCTGCCCGTCGGAGGCGATAGGGCTTTGGCAGATCTCGTTAATCGCCAGCAATAGAGGCAATGAGCATTTACATTTCAGCGAAGCAACGTTGATGTCAGGCGACGTAACTGAGAAATGACTCGCGGACTGAGATCAAATTGCGATCTCCGTTGATTATGTATTTCATTTGATTTTAGTGTCGAGATTACTTAACTTAATACTGACTAAGTGGTTGTATTTAGATAAGGTATGTCGAAGTTATATCCATGCAATTCTAAAATATTTAGTTTGCTCATACGTTCCACTAGTGGGGCATGTGTTCGATCTCCGGACACTTCAGGGGGACAGAGCGTGCTTTCTACGTTTTCTGGAGTTCTTCCGTTTTCTCTACCTCCTTTTCTACCATTTAATCGCCATCATCATTGACCTCAGTAACTGAAGAACTCCTAGATTTAATAAATAAAATAATGATAACTATGCGATGTAGTACGAGGTATTGAATACACAGATGTCCCACAAACTATGAGCCCCATCATAATGTCTAAACAGTTCATGATATCGAAATGCAGTTTTCGCTCATTCATGGGGTAAGTAATATGCTGTAGAGATATTGATAGAAATATTTCAAGGTTTTGAGGAATTTAATCACCTTTCATTTTTTAAATGAAACTTCATATTTTTCTCACTAGAAGTGGATAGATCATAAAAGGAGAAATGATGTATCATATGTTAATGTTTTGATAGTAATTTGAGTATCAATCTATACTTTTTGACATATGAATTTAAATTAAACGGACAATACTATTTCCTGTAGAACCTTCTCAATTCTCGCCGCTGGGGAAGTTGGCCTTCGCATCGCCAAGTCTGTTCTGTGTTTCCCATCGACAGCAGTGGACATGTCCAGTCGTGTGTGCAAGGACCGACCAACTGACTGCAATGTTATGGGAAGTTATAAATCGATGCTTTGGAATTTGAACCCGCAGAAGAAAAGTTAAATTCTAATGAATCATATATATATATTATATATTATTTTATATATATTATATATATATAAAATAAAAAATCTTTCATTTTCCTGTGTCCCTCGTGACAAGACCATGCACTGCTATAGTTACGCCACTATCCTCCACTGCCACCCCCTGTCTCCCCGCAACAGGCTTGGCGCCGCGAAGGCCACCTTTTCCAAAGATGAGAGTTTAGAGGTCTTCTACAGGAAGTAGTATTGTCTGTTTAATTTAAAATCACATCTCAGAAAGTATAATTTTATAGTTCAACAACTGTCAAAAGATTAACAAATGATACATCCTTGTATTCCTCTTTTTATTATCTACCCATTGCTAGTGAGAAAAATATGTAATTCCATTTTAAAAATAATAGAATGGTTACATTTCTGAAAAACTAAAAGTAGTATGAACAATATTTTTACAGTATATTTACTTGACTAACGATTCCGCACTGTTGAGCGAATACCAGCATTTCAATATCGTGAACTGTTTAAAAGTTATGAGAGTGGCCTGTAGTTGGTGGGCACCCGGTACGTCGTTCGCCATCCCTTCTGCTTCTATTTAAAAGTATTCATTCACGTATTGTGTAATAATTAAATTATTACTACATGTTAAGATGAGTACGAAAGAGTTCATTTCCTGCACTGGATTCGTCTTGAACTTGTTTTCGTTGAGGCGTGATAATGGTAGTATAAAGTAAATAAAAATGAAGACTTTACGTTTGTTCAAGAACAGTTTTTCGAACAAACACGGTGGCAATGGCTGCTCTCTTTGACTTCTCTCGCGGAAGATGTTTCAAAAAAGCCATCAAATCTTCTGCGCATCACTTGCAACATACCTTAAGTTGCTTTTATTTCTCGACCACAACTCCCCACATTCATTGCCCTTTTCTTTCGAATCTTCTAATTTTTATTCCATTACTCTAGTAGTTTGTGGCTCGCGTTATGTAAACGAAGCTGCCGCCTAAACGACGAACTGCGTGACGAGCAGGCGAGGGCGGCAGCGGCTGCAGTGCGTTTAGGAGAAACGCTTCGGGGAACCCGCTCCAGGCAGAGAATGGCTTGGGAGCTCGGAATTAACAACTAAGGCCATTCTCACGCCTCAAAAAATTAATGAACCACTGAAAGAATAGCGTTTTGGACCGATTTCAAACACGCTAGAACGCTCGAGACACACGAGCTTCATGAAAAAGAACAATGATATTTGGCTTAAATGAAATGTCATATTCACTTGAAGCTTATTATACAAGTACATAGGTGTTGTGAAACATTGCACCTTGAACTTTTCTAGTCATTATTTTGATTTCATGACTGCCATTTTAAAATAACAATATCATTTAGAGTTCAATGTCTTTTGATAATCTCCAACAAAGATGAGAATTGATGTGATTGTATTTTAAACCATGAATAATTATAACTTATTTTCTGTCTGTCTTATTTCTTGTATTACAGTTAATTCATTAATTGAAATAATAAAAACAAATTTCATTTTAATCTTAATTGAGAAGGGGTAAGTCATTCTACATGCATGCATTATTTTATCTGTGTTTATTCAAAGGTGTATCACTTATTGAGAGCTACTATTGTTTCCATTTCTAATTCTTGGAAGCTTACAATATGGACGAATGTTGAAAAATGTTCTTGTGTTGTGAGACAAATAAAGAAATGAAAGAGCCAGAGAAAACTCGTTTGGAAAAATGATACATTTTAAAATACTACTATTTACTGGAGCATAACCTGAAGGATACCTGAGGGAACCTAAATCACAATACTATGTTGTAAAATGAAGGAAACATCAATCCATAATAAAATATACATTTTGTTTAGTAAATGTAAAAAAACAATGTGCAGAGTACAATAATAAGGAAAAATAGCATCTTAGTATTAAATAATACTATTATTTCATATATCAGAACACCATTTTATTGAAAGCAGTTGGCAGCAAAATATTCGTTACGTAAATCTATAACTTAACGCAGACAAAATCTCACGAATTTTATGATACGATGATGCTCGCGTACATTACGAATCTCGGAAGCCCTCAGCGAGCAACATAGTCATAAGCGACGGTCGTATTTGGAAGAACGCTGCTACCAATCGAACAACGCAAAGCGAGCGGTGGGTGCGCGGCGGGCGGCGGCCGCGCAGATGTAAATGCAGCTGATGGCGGAGTCTGTAACGAGCGCACGCACGGTTCGGCTAATGACGGGGCCGCGATGGGCAAACACGTGTTTAGCAGCGGCGAACAAAGCGCTCGGGAAGGACAAACATTTCGAAGCGGCGCGTAAAAAGACCTCGCTTCGCTTCGCGCCGCTGCCGCCGCCGCCGCCGCCGCCGCCGCCACCGCCCCCTTCGAAGCCGCCTCATCAGTCGTCGGGGTTCGGCGGAAGCTTAATGCGCCTGGGATTGCTTTATTACAGTGCCCGCTTAATCTCCGATAAACGTCCAGCCCGCCCCCTTGGGCTTCGGGCGGTGGCTGCGGTAGTGGTGTGAGGGGCGAATGGGGGGGGGGGGGCGTTGGGCCCCCCGCAGGAAATGCCGCCACCGCAGTCGCCGCCTCCTCCGCCGCTGGGCGTACCTCCTCCCCGGCGGGTCGGCCCAAGGTGAAACCGCCAATTGGGAGGTATTCGCGCTGGACCACTGAGCAGACTTATGGCAGGTTGGGAGGCCGGCGCCGCGCTGCCCGCTCTCCGAAGGAGCTTCTCGCTGCCTCCGACAGGAGCTCTGTGCCGTACTGTTGTGTGCGGGAGGGTCGTTGTGAATTAAGCCGCAATCAACGCTGCGAAGGCCATCGGTTCGTGGTCATTGGTTCCGAGTGAAAACATAGCACATGCAACCTTGGCAATGGCAGAGTACAAGACCAACTAAACAAAATTATGGTGGAGAGGTAATTGTAATTGGAGGGATATTTCTTTTAATTCATTTCTCAACATCGACTTCATCTCGCATGAGATCGATGATATGTGACCTCGTGTACCAACCATCTCCAGTTTTCAGCAACTGTTCTGCTCAGACAGAAAAGGGAGGTATATTGGCTAAGTTTGATTATTTTGTGTTAAGGGATGGGTCAACTGCCAAGGTCCTAGTCCACAAGTGCGAACTAATTCCCGTTACTGTAGTGCATGTTATAACGAAGGAGATAGCGATGTTCATCCCCGGTGGAACGTGACGTCCAGCATCGACCTACACATGGACTTACAGGGTTATTCTTCCTCCGAGTATCTCCGCCAGCAGGTACTGTCTCGCACGGAGCAAGCTTTACATCCCCGACTCGTATCACTATACGAAAGGTAATTTAGTGCACATAAGTGTATGCGTAAGGGGTGAAGAGTGGTCCATGATGAGGAATGGAAGATCCCGGGTGGTTCATGATCCAGTTCATAGGAAAATGCTCTGGCAATCGACTGGTATTATTTAGAGAAACCTCAGAAAATTACCGATCAGAGCAGCCAGACGATAGGATCCTCCTCCAGACAGCGGCTGAATTAAACATACTTAAATAGCTACTCCGCCATCGCCGACATTCCAACTCCAGGAGTTCCCAATCATCGACACTGCCGTGGCAATCGTTGTCGCTCTGATCTATCTCAACTGGTCACAAAGGCTGTGGATTCGCGCTGCACCGAAGGCGAGGGCCGCCAGCGCACCCGCGGAACCAGCGAACCGCGAATGTCTTCAAGGGCGACGCACATTCCTGGAGCGCCCCGCCGCGCGGCGCCGCGCCGAGCGACCGGTCGGCAGCTCAGCCACGCCGAGACGCCTGGCGTCGGCCAGGCAGCCTCCGCCGCCGGAGCGCCGCCTCGCACCCTCGCACACACCTTCGCGCACGCCCTCACCCGCCCGCGCCAACGCCCTCGCCCTCGCCCCCTCGCACTCGCCCTCGCCCTCTCCCACGCCTTTGCCTTCGCCCACCCCCTTGCTCTTGCTCACGCACTCGCCCGCCCGCGCGAACGCCCTCGCCCTCGCCCCCTCGTACTTGCCCTCGCTCTCTCCCACGCCTTTGCCCTCACCCACCCCCTTGCCCTCGCTCACACACTCGCCCACCCGCGCCAACGCCATCGCCCTCGCCCCCCTCACGCTCGCCCGCCCGCGCCCTCGCCTGCCCACGGCCTCGCCCTCTCCCACGCCTTTGCCCTCGCTCACGCACTTTCCCACCCGCGTCAACACTCTTGCCCCCTCGCCCTCGCCCGCCACGCCCCTCACGCACTCGCCCGCGCCCTCGTTCTCTCCCACGCTTTTTTCCCTCGCCCACCCCATTGTCCTCGCTCGCGCGCCCTCGCTTGATTGATTGATTACCGATTCCGGGCGCGTCAACTACTGAGGTCACTAGTCTCGTAAGTGTAGTGCATATTTTTCATAAGGAGATGGCGGTGATCTTCCCTGTGTGGATAGCGAGATCCGGCGCCGACCTACGTCGACAAGCTGGGTAACCTAGGTATCTCCCATCAGGGGGGCAGCACCCAAGCCTTGACAAGCTCTAAACCCCCGACCGGTCTCCCGGCATGTGGGGTAGTGTGTAAGGTGTGAAGATAGGACAAGGAAGAGGAGCGATGGATCGCGTGCGGTCGGTGTCCCGTTTGCGAGGGTACTGCTCCGGCATTCGCTTGGTGTCGATCGTAGAAATCACGGAAAAATACCGATCAGAGCAGCCGGACGGTAAAATTCTCCTCCAGACAGCGACTGAATTCGACCTAGTTGACAAGCTGGCGTCAAAAATCCTGCTACCGTCGAGACACGAATCACCCGCGCCCTCGCCCGATTGCGCCCTCGCCCCGCCCTCGCCCGCCTTCGCCCTCGCCCGCCTTCGCCACCCCTCGCGTCGGGGCGGACGGATTCCGCGAAACGCCCAGGTGAGACCAGGTGCGCGCTTCGTTCACGTATGGGGCTGCGAGGTAGATGTGCATCTCGACGTGTCGACATGTTCAGCTTTGGGGAGACTGAACAAAAGTTGGCAGCTTGGGACATTTGTGTAGTTCCTTCTGCCGTTACCAGCGTCAAGTGAGAGCTATGCAAGTAATAATATTAATAATAACAATAATAATAATAATAATAATAATAATAATAATAATAATAATAATAATAATAATAATAATAATAATAATGTTCGTAAAATTCGCAAAACGGAAAAATGCATATGACCATCACGTGCTGCAAGGGCTTTCTCATAGTTGCTGCTCATCTATTTCTCATTACTATATATATTAGTGTTAAAGTTGAAAGTTGATGTATATGTAGAGCAACCGTGATCTGTGAGGAAATATTACTTCTTAAAATCGCATTATACTTAATGGCAAATCACTTTATCATCAACACTTATTATTTTAATTCAACTATAAAAGTCGTTAGAGCTTAAGCATTAACCATGGGGTTACTCCTATAGCAGTATAACTACAATTTTTCTACAGATCTTCATGTATACCCCACTACAGAGATAATCAGAATTTCCACCAGCGAAGCCTAATTACCATCACCATGACTATCAATAGCACAATTTTTGTATAGCCCAAGATATCTAAGTTCCCCCTTAGTGTAGCTGGTCAGTGAATGAGAGAACAATGCTGCACACGAAATGTATTAATTCTTTCCACTTACAAATTTGTACTTCTAAAAGATTCTAAGTAAAATTGTAGGTCGTTACTTTCGTAAAACATTGCATCCTTGAAAAACTCCGAGCAGTCTCTCGGAATAAACAGTAAAAGAAAAGTACGTACAATGAACAGATGACGATGAAAAGCTAAAAAAGACGAAAACGTGGAAATATAAATAAATTGTTGGAAAGACATATATTTGAATTTCCTGAGAAATAGTTCTGCATATGTTGCATCTCCAGAGGTGTTCCCACATGTCACCGACTCGTCGCCCTTGTCACCTGGTGGACCGTGTGGAGTGGCGTGGAATGGCATGGCGTGACGTGGCGGGCAGGGCGGAACGAGGCGGAGCGAAGCAGACCGTGGCGGGGCATGGTGAGGTGTGGCATGGCGAGGCGTGGCGCGGCATGGCGGGGCGTGTCGTGGCGGGGATTACCGTGGCGGGACGAGGTGTGAGATGGCATGGCATGAGTGGCGTGGCGTGGTGTGATATGGCGAGTCGTGGCGGGGCGTCGCAGAGCGAGACGGGGAGAGCATGGCGTGGCGTGGCGTGGCGTGGCGTGGCGTGGTGTGATATGGTGAGTCGTGGCGGGGCGTCGCAGGGCGAGACGGGGAGAGCATGGCGTGGCGAGGCGTGGCGTTGCGTTGCATTGCGTGACTCGGCATGGCACGGCATGGCATGGCATGTCATGGCATGGCATGGCATGACATGGCGTGGTAAGGTTTGATGTGATGTGTCGGAGCATAGTGTGGCGTGACGGGGCGTGTCTTGACGGGGAGAGTCGGGGCGAGACCGGGCAGAGCGTGGCGTTGCGGGGCGAGGAGTGGCGTGGCGGGGATGGGCTTGGCGTGGCGGGGCCGGACGGGGCAGAGCGTGGCGGGGCGTGGTGTGGAGTCGCGGGGCGTCGCCAGCTCTTCGTTAAACGGTGGCGCGTCCCCGGATAGCCGCGCGAAGAAAGGGAACGTGTGCGAGCGCCCGCGCGGTAATGAAGGCGAAAGCGCACGAGCGGCGAAGGGGGCGGGGGAGGGGAGGAGGAAGGCGACGGCGCACGAAATGACGGGCGCGGGGTCATTACGGGCTACGCGGAGGACGCGACGCCGACGACTGCATTTCACGTACGCTAGGGGTTTTCAGTCAGGAAACGTGGGAAGCACGTTCATTTTGTCGTTCTGTCTATTGCTTAAATGTTATAAAATTGACTAAATTAAAACATGCTTCATAAAATGATAGTATGTACGCCACTCTAAAATGATAATATTGAACGTTATATTTATCGTCGTTCTCTCCAAGTACTTAGAATAACATTACTGTTACGCGTGTCTGCGCGAGTCAATAAATGAAATACAATTGATAAATCTTAAAATCAGTGCCAAGTGTTTAATTAATGACGCAAATCCAGGGCACATTGTCATTTACATGAACCAGGGAGTGCCAGCAATATAAACCGTTTATTGCCGCATTGAGATCATTTGTTTTTATTTTCAAAAGAATTCATTGATTTGTTCATATGTTAAGAAGAGCGAGGAGGAACTCTCAATGTTCATGATGATGTACATTACTCAAATTACAGTGCGCAGTCGGGAAAAAGAATCTTCTTAAAGTGTCACATTTCTTTTTTGAGAGCAATAGAAAACATGTTTGAATTAAAGTACTATTGGAAACGGTAAATGGGTAAATAACATTAAGAATACACTGTTTTATGAGAGGTATATCTTTATACTCGTAATATCACGTAGAACTTGTAAAAAACTTGTCCTCTTACAAACTGTAACTTCGTTTCACTGTCCTGGATGAGAGTCAGAGAAACGCTGATTTATAAGTGAACATTATTAGAAAGTGTTATAATGTTCATGATGGTTATTCTCCAAATAAATCATGAACACATAGTCTGTATATAAGAAAGTGACACATCTCAAATATTTTAATTTGATAGAAAACAGTTTTATTCAGAGCAAATTAGTTTATTTCGCACCAAAAATCAATTTGTTTTAAACTATGTACCAGCTCTCCTGTGACCTATCTTTTCGAAATGCTTACTATCAAAAATGTACTATTTTCTAAACACATTTCTTCCCTTAATTCGATAATAACGAATTTTTAGATGTCACTCATTTCTTGTGACTCACATTATATTATCACCTATTTAACTACAAAGTAAATATCGTTATAATACAATATGATTTTGGAGAACTTTTTGCAATATGAGGTTGGAGAATTATTGTGCCGCAAGTGCAAGCGCACAGGTATATTTTGCTTTGGCCGGGAATCAAACCCAGGGTTGCGCCGTAGAAAGCGAGCACGCTCACCAACGACCCACCGAGGAATGCCTTACCAACACTCGTCTCATATTTATTAACGTGCGAATCCTTAAGACACGTTTATTATCCTCTTCGAAGTTACCAAATCTCCGATAATTGAGGAAATTCCCCGAAGTGTATTAAACATGTTTACAACCTTAGGAATTTTCTATAAAATATGTTTTGATTTGTTTATATAGCGCAATTACTTTTTGAGTTAATACATATATAAATTATTACTTGATGTTCCTAAGAGTATGCAACAATGCATTTTATAGCTGCCCACAGGAACAATGGTGAGAGCAACAATGATCGTGGCAAATATGGCAGGCATGTCGATACGCGGCTGGGCAAGCAGACTGAGAAGGAGCAGGGTGGGATGAGACAGGATGAGTGACGGGAAGGGATGCAGCAATATAGGCCAGAGCAGGAGTACACTCTAGAGAAGAAGAAGAAGAAGAAGAAGAAGAAGAAGAAGAAGAAGAAGAAGAAGAAGAAAGAACAAATCTAAATTCATTATAAAAATTACAAGCTTGAACCAATTTGCACTGTAACATCTTCATTCTAAAAAGTACTTACAATTTTTTAAATTCTGTTTGAAAAGAGCCATATTTTTAGTTCGAAAGTATCAAATCTAATATTTTCTCGCAATATATTAACATTTTGAAAAGTATAGATGACTGTAACAAACTTTTTCAACTTTTAATGACATCAAATTTTGATTCTCTAGTGTAAAATATATAAAAAAGTATTGTATTTTAGATTTCAGCCTCTTGTAAACACAAATTAATGGTAGCAATCAAAGTTTTGTAAATTATAAACGAAGATTCTTGTCTTGTAATATTCTTTAGGTTCAATAGTTTCATCTGATATTTCTGTAACTTGACATGGATTTAATGTGTTTGTGTAACCTTAGCAATTTAGAAGAGACCTTAAATGAAAAAAATCCTTAAAACAAAAATGTAGGTAGTACATATAGTATTTTGGTTACATTTACTTGCATATTATTGTGGAAGCACATATCTTTGAGGAGTGTAAGTCGTCAATTATATTAAAAATTACAAAAATATGTGACTTTAAAATTCCAATGTATTTTTAAAGAAGAAAAGAACAAATTGTTGCAGATTTTCTCATGGTAATTTTCAAAAGTGATTTATGAAATATTCTTTTCATCTTATGCAGTTTTTTTCTTGATTTCTTTAGTAGTATATTTATTATTTTTTTAGTATAGGCACTAATTACATTAGTGTTGTTCTAATTTTCACAGAAAATACACTCTTCTTTTGCAGTGATTGATATTTTTTGTAATAGTAAAACTTTTATTAGGAGTCATTAGTTCGTAAGAATCATAGTGCATGAAATACTAGTTCCTTAATTTAGACCATCCAGCTTGTACTTATCTACATCATATTTTTATGAACCCTTTAATTTTTTTCAGGGTATCTGATTCATTGGAGCATTCATGCCTGAAATCTAATGTACAGTGACCAGTGAGTTCAATCAAAAACATAGCACTTATAAGAAACTTACATATCTACATTTAGTAAAAAATTGTCCATGAAAATAATAGACACAGATCCCTTGCGAGTGGTTAAGTTAAATTAATCACCCACAAGACGGTATTGAATGGGGTTAAATGAAAATTACAACAAAATTATTAGTATTTATTATTATTTGATACACCTAAATATAAAATGTCACTTGCAAAATATTGAGATTTGTATCACCAATGTAGATGGTTTTACCAAATATTATTTGCAAGACGTTTGATAATTTCTAAACATTTGATAATATGAGAGTATTACTGTATTAATTAATTGATTCAGAATGTTTGTTGAGTCTAAATAGTCAAAATAATTCAAAATGTGCAGGTAATTTAATGTCACATGTAGCAGAAGAGTGTTAACAGATTTCTTTTTAACACTGATTCCATATCTTGTGTATATATTTGTTTGCACAGCATATTAATCCACCAACTCTCTGTTGCAACATGTGCAAAACATTAATAAACTGGGATACCACGGAACAATTTTTTCTCACACTCTTTAATTTTTATGTATATATTAGTTTGATGTATTTTGTTTTTGCTAGGTTTTAGAAAAATGTATTAAATTATACTACTAGATGACTTTGTCTCTTGAATAGTAGAAGTATTTGCCTTGAGATGGCTTGCGAACGAGAAAAAAGAAGTAAAATGATTTGTTATTACTGACTAGAAAGGAATTTTAAAATAATATTATTCAGAGTATTACATATATATATGGAAACAAGAAGAACAATTAGGAACTTGAACGCACGAATTATAGTTAAAAAAACACTAGGAATTGTTTTGTAAAATTTAATTCACGGTTAAATCAGTATTGAGTGTTGGAATAATTGGGTTTGTTCATCTTACAAATACATCGTTTTTAAATCACCGCTACTACCCTGTGTGCGCTGATAGCGTAGATAGTTGCCAGTTCTCTGATAAGAGTAAAGTGATGCAGATTCTTTGAAAAGCAGCCTACAACCTTAGCGGGCACAAAACCGTTCAATTCGGGTTCGACCAGCAGTGCGTACGCTTCGCAAGTATTTTTCAGTTCCAGTCGGTCGGAAGTGTGTAAAAATGCTACGAACCATTCACGTAATGCCTTTAGTTTCTATTGACTGTGAACATCTTCGTTGAATTCACTCCGAGTTCACGCCGTCAAATCTTCT
The DNA here is from genome assembly GCA_011170035.1 of Teleogryllus occipitalis. Lineage (NCBI taxonomy): Eukaryota > Metazoa > Arthropoda > Insecta > Orthoptera > Gryllidae > Teleogryllus > Teleogryllus occipitalis. The sequence continues at coordinate 15,884 of BLKR01003760.1, read as the reverse complement.
TTTGTGGTGTAAATTTTCAGTATTTCTTTAGAGTGTTATTCGTTAGTTCTTCCGTGTGCCGAGTGAACGTGATTACACAAAATTGTAAGTATACCGAGCGTTAGAAAAACGTTCACTGTATATTTCAATCAATTAAGTTTCAAAGATTGGCTCAGTTACTGTATTCGTTGTTGACTTAAACTAGTTTCAACTACCACAAACAACACTATCCAAAACTGTTTATTCTGTTTTTGGAGTTTGTTTCCAAAGTTGATTGTTTCTAAGCACGTCGACTGTTTTCCGTACGCGTAGTGAATGTTACATCCCGGGAGGTGGTGGTATTCCTTCCTCGCTGATGCATAGGTTCCGGCAACGACTTTCACGTCGGCCTGTGAGGTTCCTCCTCATGGTATTCCCCCACCGAATCACCGCCCCAACGGAAGCTAGGAGTAAGCTCGCGACTGATCTCTCGGCATATGTGATAGTGTAGTGCATGTAGGCGTGTGTGTAAGTGGGGAGGAGGAGGTAAGGATGAGAAAGGAAAGGTGTGTGATCCGTGGCTCATTTATTAAGACAGTGATCCGGGATTCGAGTGATATTGATTGTAGAAACCGCAGAAAACTAGTATTCTTCTCCATATAGTGCGTGATTGCGACCTAACTATGACAACCCTATCGAATATCCGTCTCCGTCCGGACACGAACCCTAGTGTCTCCCGGTCAGAGTCACTTCAAAGCCAACGGTAATACTGTCCCTGAGCCAGTTCAGTCGGCTTGGCGCAAGTTTATGACAAAAATATATTCCTGTTTTTTGTAAATTCAATTTACGATTAAATTCAACATCAGAAAATTAAGACATGCGCTGAATTTTAATGGTGTGTATATTTGAATATGAAATGAAACAAATTAAATGATTGAAACAATACAATGATGTGTCATGGTTATCCGGAAGTACTTTTTTGGAGAAATACAGCAATCTCTTTTTGAAGCAAATTTCTCTAAAATTGCTGTTAATGTCGCATCTTAGAGTCCACAGCAACAAAGGTGCAGTGACAGATGGCGCGCCTCCAGAGCACATGAGGCCATTAGACTGTGGACAAAGCTGGTGTCCACAGCATACATGAGCGCTATTGGCTGGCCGCCCCCGCAATGCCATGCGCCCCGCTTCTATGTGCGGAGGTCGGAGACCGAGCGTCGCCACCGCCGACGCCGACGCCGACGCCGACGCCGACGCCGACGCCGACGCCGACGCCGACGCCGACGCCGACGCCGATGCCGATGCCGACGCCGACGCCGACGCCGACGCCGACGCCGACGCCGACGCCGACGCCGACGCCGACGCCGACGCCGACGCCGACGCCGACGCCAACGCCGACGCCGACGCCGACGCCGTCGCCGTCCCCGTTACCGTCACCGTCGCACGCCTCCACTGCTGACCCGCTGCCGTGGCCCCCTCGCCCCCGCACCCGCCGCCACACCACCACCGCCAGCGCCACCGCCACCCCACCGCTACCGCCACCGCTGCCGCCACCGCTGCCACCACCTCCACCGCTACCGCTACCGCCCCCACCCCGCCCCCGCCCCCGCCCCCACCACCGCCCCCACCAGCCCCCGCCCCCCGCCACCGCCACCGCCACCGCCACCGCTACGCCGCCGCCCCCGCCGCTACCGCCACCGCCACCGCCACCGCCACCGCCACCGCCACCGCCACCGCCACCGCCACCGCCACGCTAACGCCACTGCTACTGCCACTGCCACTGCTACTGCTACTGCTACCGCTACCGCTGCCACTGCCACTGCCACTGCCACTGCCACTGCCACCTCCACCTCCACCTCCACCTCCACCTCCACCTCCACCTCCACCTCCACCTCCACCTCCACCTCCACCTCCACCTCCACCTCCACCTCCACCTCCACCTCCACCTCCACCTCCACCTCCACCTCCGCCTCCGCAGCAGCCACCGAGATACCAGTCACCAGCATTACCTACCATCTCCGCCGCCGCTCAACACGCTAGAGCGAGTGGGCGTCTTCCGCGTGGGCGGCAGCAGACGACACCGCGCCACGTCCCCAAGTATCACTTCGCTCCGTCCGCCTCGTGTTCTTGCGACTGATCGTATCACCTTCGGAGAAACTTCTGAACTAGCAGTATCATCTGCTGTGTATTGAGAAAGGAGGCTTTAATGAGGAGATATTCGGAATGGGTTCGACGTTCACTCCCTTCGACCACATAAACTTTACTGGTTACTGCAGACCAACGCAAACAATACCAATGTGTTTAGCCAATTTGCTTGAAGTCCAGCTTTCATGTATTATTGTTCATCATTATAATAATAATAATAATAATAATAATAATAATAATAATAATAATAATAATAATTATTATTATTATTATTATTATTATTATTATTATTATTATTATTATTATTATTAATATTATACAAATACCACAAATTTAAAAATATCTTAATGAACCAGCTAGCGAAATATTTTATATTTCTGATATAAAAAAATGGATGTTTTATTATCAAGTACAAGTCACTTGTCTAATTTCATTTCTTTGATTCACATCACCTAACACTCATTTACGACTCTCAGTTTTCGTATTCTTAAAAGAAGAGTGTGTACAGAGAGGGAACCTAGGTTTGACTAGACTTGAATTGATTCCTATTTCATTTTATTTAAATTTCCAATTTAGTAATAATAATAATAATAATAATAATAATAATAATAATAATAATAATAATAATAATAATGTATTTACTGTTTTGGGAAGGATCCTGATGGCAGCTCTCCCTTAGTACATCAAGGTCATATTTAAAACACATTTTTTTACAAATTATGAGTAATACTAATGAATACAAAATTAGAGCCTTAGCTGTAATGAATACAAAATTAGCTGTAGTGTAACATATATGCAGATATTGATATTAGTAACTTATGTTTTGAATTTATTTTTGAATTTTCTCACACTTTGAGGTAAAGCCTCTAGCAGTACTGCACACAATTCGTTCCAGTTTTTTATTGTCCGACTAACAAAAGAAAATTTTCCAATATCAGGTTTTTGCCTTCTCACCATCATTGTGCAATTGTGGTCCTAACGACTTGTAAATATGATCTTAAGAGTCGTTTCTGATTATCCTTCCAAGCTGGATTGCCTTATTAACCTAATTAGAAATATCATACAAGTTAATTAGAAATATCTTTGTAAACAATAAGAAATTTTCATAATGTTAAACATTTTTGCCATTATTTTCATAGAATAAAAAACCGGTCTTGCGATTTGGCAAGATTATTATTTCGCAAAACCGTATATTTAATTTATAATTCTTTTTATTTCAAAATTCTTGCTTGTTTGCTTTTTTATATGTGACGTTTTCCTCGCCTACGTAAACACGCACGACTTGTTGGGCAAAACTGTTACGATTGGAAAGCTTTGGCTTTGCTTTTTCCGGGCGTGAGCTTGTGATTGACCATGTCCTGAACGTCTGTGCATCCTTACCGGGTACAGTTGTACTGTGATGGTGAAATTTATTGCTTATTTCGTTTCCGTTCGCGTCAACTACTTTAGTTATTAGTCATGTAAGTGATGTGCATGTTTTAGGCAAAATATGGCGGTGTTCCTCTCAAGCAGGAAAATAAAATTTTGTTTTTTGCGGATTTCCTTCCTCCGAGTATCCCCAAGCAGAGCACCGCCCCATCCAGGAAAGCTCTAAACAGCAGACGGATCGCCCCACACTGCATTGTAAGTGTGTGTCTGTGTGTTTGTGTGTGTGTGTACAAGGAGGAAGAGGGGGCAAGGATGATTAAGGCAAGATCGTGTGTGGTCTATAGCACATTTTTAAGGTACCACTCTGGCATTGGCTTGCATTGATCGGCAAAACCACGGAAAGTAACATATCAGAGCAGAGATAGAATTCTCCTCCAGACAGCGGTTGAATTGGACCTATCTAGCTAGTGTCGAAAATATGCCATCGTCGCAACTCAAACCTTAGGAAACTGACGAATCCCGATCTCGAAAGGCGAATACCGAAGCAGTATCCTATCAAACGGGCCACGGACCGCGCGCGATCTTTCCTTACTCTTTCTTGTTCTATCCTCTCCCCTTACACTAACATGCACTACACTACCACATATTCCGGGGGACCGGTCGGGAGCCTGGCTGGGGCGGTGCCCCGGTGGTAGGAGAGTCTTGGTTAGGGGGAAACCCCGCTAGCCGACGGTAGGTCACGCCATCTAGCGGAGGAAGATCACTGCCATCTCCCGAGGAAAAATTATTCACTACACTTACGGGAATAATGACCTAAGCTGTTGACACGCCCAGAATCTCTAACCAACCAACCAACCGATCACGAGTGGGTGACTACGCAACGCGTACATTCTTGTCGTTCCCCCCAGAAACGCTATGTTTTGGCGTGGGCGAGGGTGCGGGCGGATCGCCGGGGACACCTGTCCGCGCGCGCGGGGGGCGGTGACGGCTGACCTGCACTCGACGGCTCTGATGCACGACTGACCCGCGCGGGGGCAGGCGGCGGCGGCGGCTCGCGGCCATGCATCACCGCGGACAGGCGACCAGCGCACGGCAGAGGGCTCCAATTAGCAACGTCCTACCTGCCGACCGACCAGTCGCCTCCCCGCCCTCCGCCAAGACAAGACGCATGGAGGACGCGGCCGGCGACATTCCAGGGCCCGCTCCCGATACACATCGGGGCGGCGACGGAGCGGCGGCGGCGGCGCGCTGGCGGGCGGGCGGGCGGGCGGGTGGGCGGGGAGGTGTTGCGAAGTCGCGGACGAGGGGGCGCGGCGGGCGAGCACTAATGAAAATAACGAGGGGAGGAGTAGGATGCGGCGCTGGCGACGGGAATCCGGTGGAGATGATGGGAGAATGGCGGATCGGATGATCGTGTCGGTTGTGGTGGTCGCGGAATGACACGGTTTGGGTGGGGGGAGATTCCAGGTTGGCATTGGTAGGCGTATTTGTAGATGCGTCGAAAAGTATTTCAGTGGTTCGTGATATATAAGGAAAGATATGATACGTTCATTTGAATTCATTATGTCTTGGTTGGAAATGCCTCTGCGTTATTCATGTGTGCATTCTGTAGTTATTTTAATTGATGAACACTGTTATGGAGATCTCTGTATGATGAAATTATTGTTACCAGTTGTATTTATGTGCTCAAGTGTATTGAATATTGATGTTATCTACGAATGTACTTCCGTTCTATTTTTTCTTTCAATTTTCTCAGCTTGTGTAGGCATGAATTAACGGAAATTTGCATATCAAGTCCAAAGAAAATTCACTTAGAAACGCTTAAACATTCAGTTGTAATTCAGTTTATAGAAATAAGTGCGAAAGATTAAGATAAGAAAATGAGTTATGTAAGTAAGATAAGTCCAAAGATTAAAATACAGTAATGTAATGATGCAATATAGTGAAATGTGGCACAATAGATGTTTCAGAACTAATACCAATAAAGAATTAAATACGGTATACACAATTTTTTTGTGCTGGAACGAAAATTACTCCAGTGGTATTGGAGGCTCTTTGGGCCAAGAACTATTCTCTTGCAGTTTGATTTTCACTGACAGGACGTGAACTGCGGAACGTGTATGTTTCAGTAAAATAACAACCTTTTAAGGCTCCCAATCAGTTTAACCCAGAAGCCAAACCGAGCGCTGGTCAAATAATTAAAATGTCTTTCATTCCAACACAAGGGATTCGAGGGTCTTCATTTCAAGGGATTCGAGCGTTTTATTATTTATTATTGGCATTTATTTTTATTATTAGTAACAATGATATCAACAACGATCACCGGGAGAGGTGACTCAGTGCACCAACTGAGGTTAATGCAGTGCCTCTGACTGGGAGATCCTAGGTTCGAGTCCCGATAGTGGCAAGATTTTCGACACTAGCTTGTCAGCTAGGTCGAATTCAGTCGCAGTCTGAAGGAGAATTCTAGAGGTCCGCTGCAATAATCGGTGGTTTTTCGTGGTTTCTCCGAACAACACCAGGCGAATGCCGGAGCAGTACCCTAACAAACGGGCCACGGACCGCGTGCGATCTTTTCTTCCACTTTCTTGTCCTCTCCTCACCCTTTACACACACACTAACATGTAATACACTACCACACATGCCGGGAGATCGGTCGGGAGCATAGAGCTTGTCCCGACTAGGGCGGTTCCCCGCTAGCGGGAGATACCTCGTTGAGGGAAACCGTACTAGTCGACGATAGGTCGGCGCCGGATCTCACCATCCAGCACGGGAACATCAGCACCATCTCCTGAGGAAAAACATGCACTACACATACGCGACTATTGACCTCAGTAGATGACGCGCCGGAATCACTAATAACCAATCTACTAATCAACAACTATCGCTAGACACACTGTGCCGAGCTAGGCATCGAGGCGCTCCGCCGAGCAACGATCATTAAAGCAAGGCAGGGCTAGTCTCCGGAAACCAACAGTGGGTATCGGAGGCGTTGCCGCTGGGAGGGTGGAGTAACATGGACCGGGGAACTGGTTAACCCAGGACGCGATTGCTGTTCACACGGGGGGTTCCTTCGAGATGAAGGGAGGCACTGACTTCAGCGCTGAGGTTTCTACGAGCGATCAATTATGCGCAACAAGATTTATTTCGTGCTTAATTTGTCGAGAATACACAACTCAAGCAGGTGGTATCTCGTGTCGTAGACCCAAATATATGTGTCGTTTTTATTGCGAACGAACTCAAAGGTGTAAAACATTTCTTTTATCACGATTGGCTATTTATATTCATTGAATTCAATTTACGGCCTGCGCAAGTTAGTTAAAAGTTTATCTAAAAGTGAACCTATTGCATTTTACAAATATTGTCATAAGTATATGGTAAATATATGTGTATTAAAAATATGGCATTGTTAGTGAAAAGTGGATTTAATATGAAATTAATTTATATTAATTTCATAATATTTTAGAACTTGCATGAACTTCAAAATTTGATGATTTTTGTAATTTAATATCAGCGCGATGAATAAACAACAGAAACTGCGGCCTAACAATGGCTCGTCGATCTACTTCACTGACCTCGTCCAAGTGACAGTTTGTTCTAGAGGTCCCGCAGGGTCTCATCTGAAACCGATCGCTGCTCTTCCTAACATGTTTGGGGAAAGACCCTTGTGGGCACAGTAGGAGACAGCAAAAAAGGGGCAGGTCTGATGCAGGGGAGATCTGTCGTTCCTCATACCTTCCGCGTCGGCGCCGAAGGTGCAGACAGACCTGCCGGTGTCGCGCGTCATCGCCAGCCATTATTCGCCAGGCGGCTCGCGAGGGTGCGTCCGGGCCGCAGGCAGCGCGTAAAATCGAAGATATATCGGGGACAAGCGCTCTGGGCGGCGCGGCGGCGACCATTCACTCCCAGCTCCCATTGGCTTCTGCCCCGGTCCCCAACAGCCACAAATTCCCCCGATGCCTCTTGAGGAATTCGACATGCTTGGGAACAGCGGGCGTTCCGTTGTCACCGTCGCAATAATGAGTCTATACTTGTGTGGATGACATGGCATTCACTGGCCGGCTTTTGGATAAGTGTTTGACATTTTGACGACATTTAACGTATTTGATGTTGCTGTGATACTCATACAGAAGTCATATGTACACGCCATGAATTAATGAGATATTTTAAAAATAAATGGGATTTTAGTTTGAATTTAAAAATTAAAATGTAGTTGAGATTATCATGCCAAATTTGCCTCCCTGTACAAAAATACTTTTGTGTACAAATAAGCAAGTTCTGCAATTATTAGCAGTCTATTATTAATACTGTTATGAGTTAATGTGTCATAAACGTAGCGTTTAGATGTAAATGTATAATCAAGGAGATCATGAGAATGGGCATAAATCAATGAAACGCATAATGAGAGGTTGAGATCGTTAAAAATGTTATGGTAATTATGTACCTACGTTTGAGTTGTATCATCATTTTAACAATCTTTCACTGCCATCTCTATCTCCATTAATACCACCACCACCACTCCTAACACCATTGATTTCTTTGACCACCTTTAATATCATCACCATCACTAATTCTACCACAGTCTGCAATAGTCCCTTTACTGCTATCTTCTCACCTGGTTCACTATCACGTTAACTATCTTCTTTAACATCCTTGCTTCATTCCTTCGTCCTCACCACCTTTACCACCACCACCACCACCACCACCACCACCATCACCACCACCTCCGCAACCACTGCTACCGCCACTTGCGTCACCACCACCACAACCACCACCTCTTCCTTCGTCATCTCCACCACCACCATCATCATTATCTTAGGCCAACTATTTCCCTCAATCTCCTCTTTTTCACATCAATCTTAATTAGAACCACTGTCGGCACTACTTCTACCATCAACTGCTTCATCTACTACCAATCATCATTCTCCGTCAACCCCAAGAACTACTCTTCTCCTTAATACCCCGTTACCACTTGCATCATTTTGTTCCCCAACATTGCAACTCCTGAATGGCGTCCGCCTCATCCCTCTTCCATCACCCCGCGCGCTGCTTCGGACCCGCGTGTCGCGTCGCGCGTCGCCTGCGCCCTGGGAGATGGACGACCTGCCTGCCGCAAGGGGCGCGTCGGCGCCCGCCCCGAGGGAGCGCCAGATCGCTGCCTCGTCCTAACAAATCGGCGGCTGATAGTTCTGCGTGAGTGGTCCCGGTAATGAGCCGCGCCGATGCGCAGGGCGAAGGCTGGGGCCGTGTCACGACCAAGCGGGGCTCGCCTGTCCCCGGCTCACCCTCCTGCGGCCCACCGGGCCAGAGGGAGCGAGGAGGCAGAAAAAAAATAATGTGTTGGTGTGCGACAAAGAAATGTGGAGAATTGTGGAGAAGTGATTCTTCGCTTTTACGTTCATTAGTACAGATTTCGTTTCTTCAATACTAGTACCTTCAATTTCTCATTCCCTCAAAACCCCATCACTGTCTAGATTTCCTTCATTTCATTACCATTACCTTCATTTCTTCATTTCCTTCTAACCCCCTTCCACAATCACTTCCTATATTTTGTTCTTTTCATTACCACAACTTTCAATTCCTCATTTCCTTCAAACCCTTTTTACAATCACTTTCTATTCTATTAAGACCTCTAGTAGAGAATACATGCTACTGGAAAATGGGTTGAGTTTAATGGATGCTTTTAGATTAACTTCTATAAATTTAATTACAAAATGTGATCACTATGTTAATGTATTTGGCTATTTTGTCGTATAAGAGAAACGCTCTAGAAATACTTAATGCACTAATTTTATTTAAAAACAGCAATAATAATTATAATAATAATATCATATCGCATGTAAGCAATTGCTCACACAGAATCATCTCCATAATGAACTACATACGAAATACTATTAATTTGGGTGTAAAATGAAAGAAAAATTTACAGCACAAGTTATGAAAATAATAATAATAATAATAATAATAATAATAATAATAATAATAATAATATACTGACCATTAATGAATTAATTGTGTAAATAAATGTCGTGGTTCAATAATTAACTTACATTCTTGCTTCAAAACAATGTTTAAGAAATTTACGTAGCATATTGAATTCTTGTTGAGCTGGAATTGGTGTTGAGCGTAAGAATATGTAGTCATTCAGAGCATAATGATATTAATTACACGACCAACTGAGAATAGGAAAAAAGCTCATGTCTTTCTAATTGGAGAGAAAGTTCTGGACATGAACTTCTAATTCAATCTGTGGAGTACATGGGAGGAATGTTGTAACAGGATTGGGTCTTCATCATTTGGGCATGCTCATTAAGTCTGGGAAGCTGGAGCGTTTAGACGACCTACAGGTTCTCAACACTCTCAGTAATTACTTCTATAACAACTAATCTCTCTGGATAAACGTGCGAATGGTTGACAGTTAAGAATATACTAACATGCTTTTAATCTTGTGTGTAATACTATCGTCATGTTTGTAGTGAATGTATCTTCCTTTTACTTCTAATTTATCATACTTTTAAATTTTAAATGGATATTGGGAACACTCATAAGTTATCACATACTCGAGTAGGCCATTGAAATAAAATCTTTCATTATTTTATGTAATTTCTTCATATTTCTATCACTAATAAAATGCTAATGTTTCTAAATATTTCGTAGTACATTACATGAACACATTGGAATAAACACATTTTAAATTTTTTGTCATTATTTACAATTGTTACTTATAATTCCATTAATAATAAAGTGTACAATTTCTACAAAAAGTCTAACAAAATATGTTTAGTATAACAAAATATTACATAATTTTACTGTATGTTTCTTTTATGTATTTTCTCAATTTGTTGCATTTGATTATTATGAATAACATTTTCAAGAACTATGATATAATTATAAAAAATAATCAATTTCTAAAAAAAACAAATATCGCCAAAAAGAATTTTAGGCTATATTCTTTCTTTTTATATTTGCCTATTATATTTTATTCTATTATAGATGTTCATTTAATTCTCGCGTATTATTAATATTGGCAACCTCCTTGGGCAGGTGAATCATCTATCATAAAATATTTGCGTGTACACAAGTATATTTCTTATGGTTAGCTCACCTGAATCCTTACTACAAAGATTGGAAGATCACATGGCGCACATAGGCAAATGGTTTAAACTCAGGAGAATAAGATTGAACGAAACGAAATGCAAATGTATCACATTTACTCTTAGAAGAACAATAAATACAAAATTTGAAATAAACGGAAAATTAATTGAAAACGTAGATACCGTGAAATACCTTGGACTATATTTAGATAAAAAACTAACCTGGAACTGACATATTTCAATAAAAAGGAAGGAAGTAGAACTAAAATGTAGACAAATGTGGTTAATAGGGAGAAAAACTTTAAGTTTAGAAAATAAAGGTTTTTTTTGTAAAACCATACTGAAACCCACATGAACATACGGAACTTAACTCTGGGGAACTGCCTTAAATTGAAATATTGAATTTTTCAACGATTTCAATCTAAAAGTGTCAGATTAATAAGCAAAGCTCGTTGGTTTGTGTCTAATTCCACCCTACGTAAAGACTTCCATATCGCCACTGTCAAAGAAGAAATTACTCTCAGATCTGTCAAATTCCAAGACAGACAGTCAAAAATTATGTTAATCAACTGACTGTCAAATTCTTGAACAATAGCATGATGATAAGAAGGCTGAAAAGAACACGTCCTCTTGACCTAAACTACAGATATGAATCATAAAATTTTGTAGTAATTTTAATTGTAGATTATATCATTTTCACTATTTGTCAGAATGCGTTGGTTATAAAATTGACTTGGCAATGAATGATTCAAATGAACTCATTTGAATCACTGAATCAAAGGAAGAGTGGCCACCATAAACTTCTGATTTATCATGAAATTTTGACTGGAGTCATTGTTTACTTCATAATTTATTGACATTGATCCAGTGATCACTCTTGATTTCATGTTTATAATAAAGTTCAATTATGCATGAAACAAAGGTTATAAATCCAAAAAGACTCTAGATATTTTCCCAAAATGTAAGAAAATTGTTAGTAGAAGCAGTGTCTCTTCTTTCTCTTTCAAGAACCTCTCGAAGAGCTGCATTAATATGAACGTGTAAAAATAATACACTATTTTGTGGTTAATTGATTTATTTTGTATCTAAGAGCAAATGAAAACTGTTAAAACATCATAATGTGTGCCATAAAATGGCATTTTTAAAACAATTTATTGGAATGGAAAAGGTTGTTCATAATTCATAATTTAATAAATGTAAAACAACTTATTAAAATAATGGTTAAAGTGCATTTTAAGCTTTTAAACGTCTACTTATTTATACAAATCTATCCATCTGGATCCCAGACCTTCATTTTGCCGTGTTTTTAATATAGATGTATTTTACAATATAAATTATTTTATTTTAAACACCGTAACTTGATTTATTTTCTTGATATATTATTGATTGATGACTGTACCTTTGCCTGTTGTAGGTCTAGAATCATCGAAAATAGTGATTGACTCTCTTTCGAATATGCACATTAACTCAACATACTGTACCAGCTAAAGAAATGTTGCGGGAAAATAAGTGTGTGAGTACTGCATAATTTTATAAACAAGGTCTTAGTACTTTCATTATATATTTGGTAATATGTATAAAACAAAATCGTTATTGTTATGAACAATCGGAAAATGTATTCACCGTTATTACAAATTATTGTCAAGCGTCTAAATGTGACTTCGTTGAAATGGCTTTTACACGTCCATTTGTTTTGTGAAGAGAGATCTCTTGTCAGGCCACGAATCAAATAAGTACATGAACCAAAAAGTCCAAAAACGTTTCGCAAAGCGTACCAGCTATTCTTAAACGACATCTCAGTCTCCATTTGACTTACGGACAATGGAGCCTGTGTCCATCCTGCATAAAAATTATTTGTATTGCGGTAGATGCAGGTGACCAGCTAGGCCTTGGAAAGGAAAAATAAAAATGTCGGAGTAGATTGGTAGCGCTAGTTGCTCTTTAACAAAATACTTTTCACTGAATTTGTATAAAGACAACACTTTTTCTGAGCTATAGAATTCTTGCCCAGACAAAGATTTCATTCAAATATTGTCGGCATTTAAACGTAAGGCTTTTTGTTTTTTGAGTTTGAATTGCAAAGAAACCTCGGAGTAATTTTTCATTCTACTCCATTAAACTCCACAATTATTTATTTCAAAAATGCGCTGAGTACGTCTAGAAAAAATGCAACATGCTGATTTTCGCATTTGTTTATATCATCCTCTTACACTATCTAAAGAACTGAAAACTTTTTTTAAAATTATTTTCAAGTCACTATTACCTTTCGGTCCTTAGTCGACTCCTGTCACCACTATTCCTCCTTTTCTCAAGATACTGGGACTTGAGGTTCCCCTGTTCTTCAATCGCGAGGCCTCTCCGTACTGTCTCCCTTTGCTCATTTTACCTTTTCGTCGAAGTGGACCTTTCCTCCACCTCATCTGTCCGAGGCAGTCCACTGGTCTATCTAGGGCAATTACCCATTTCTTTAAGTGTGGATGCCTTACAGGAGCATCTTAGCTATTCAATGACGATTATAGGAGTGGATATAAAGGGGAGGAAGGATGTTGAAGATGGTTGGTGGTTGAAGGAACCCCACTATATCTCAACACACAATCAAACATTCTTGTCCGAGTCGGGATTCGACACAGGGTACAACTCTACGGCCTCAATAATTTCGGTTACCGATATCTGCAAAACTATTATTTATAATAAAAATATACAATCAAAAGCAACACTATTTAAACGTTTCTGTAACTTTCATAAAAATGTGACAGTGAAATGTTTTAAATATAATACGGCAATAAACTGCAATTTCTAGCCACATTAAAAACAAAAATTTAGGAAAGTAGAAAGTTTTCATTCACTCGAAGTTTCTGGGTAGCTCAATGTCTTAATGTCGCCAGTACGCTCAAAGTCTCAGGGATACGTCAGTTTCCCACTATAACCTTGCATCTCTCACTCAACACGACTTCACTACCGGGCAGTTACGTACGAGCATTCGCGTAGCGAACGTGCATTACGTGTTTCCTCTCCACCTCGTCCGACGTCGGAGACGAGGACAGAGGAGGAGCGTCCTCGGGGCGGTCACGGGCCGCCGGCCGCCTGACAAGCGCGCTCCGCCGTCCTCACGGCCGTCCCCGTCGTGCCGTCCCCGCCGCCTTCCATTTCAACGCGGCGGAGCTCGCATTCAGCGCTCGGCCCCCGGCGGGAGCAAACAATCTTCCCAAATGAAGTCTTTGTCCAGCGCCCAAATCCCAAATCCGCTTTCATGATCGACGTCATAATGCTCTCGTCACATCCCCGCCGGGCGCGGGATGTGTATTTTATAATGAAAAGGAATGCGCCGCGGCCGCCGCCACAGGCCCCGACGATCCTCGCTGAGCGCTCTACAACACATCGAGCACTGCGGGAACGAGCTGGTGGCGTTGTTCAATGCTGCATTGTGCTGAGGGTATTGCTTTCTGTGGCGTCTTTTGTAAATACTGTAGTATAGTTTTATCTTAAGTCATGATGGCGAAATGAACAATTGGTATTCATTGGATGGGAGTGTGCATTAGTAAGAATGGAACAACGCCTCTCGTTTTGTGAACACATTTTAGCCCTGAATATGATAAAATATTAGGATTGACAATAAATTTATACTTTTAGTATTTTGTTGCTGGTTGAATATTGTAATTTTGTTCATAACAACTAACGACAAATTTCAACAAATGATTTAGTGATTGGAAGTAGCATTTTCAACTAATTTTTCAAGAAAAATAGAGACGCTGTGTTTGTCACTGTAGAAACATCGCTTCATTTACGATGTAGTTTCGCGGTTATTTTATATAAGTAATTTTATGTACATTTTGCGGTTATTGAATAAAGTAAAAGTTGGTAAAAAATAAACAAAAGAAATTTAACTGACCTGGGAGCAGAATCGTTTTTTTTCCCAATTCAAGTTTAAAAGAAACTGTTACGTAGGCTTGAGTGAATCGTTCTGTACCTGATTCTAAATTCACTTTTTGGAACGTGAATCATATTCTGCCAACCATGAGCAAATTGCAAGTCGCAACTTCTCGGAAAATTTTCTTTATATGTACAATTTAACTCGATTTGCATTGCAGCAGTGCATCACACAATTTAATCAGCATTACAGCTGTGCATACAGCTATTCGTGAGGTCGTTAGCTGAAATTCGCCATTTGAATGGGGGCGGGGCCTGGCGAGGCGCGCCGCCCGCCTTCCGCGTGGCTCTCAGTCGCTGGTGTGAAGCGAGCGCCACCTGGCGGGCGCTGTCGTTTAGCGCTCCGGTGACGCCGAAGCGTTCGCACCAATTACGAGAATACGCGCGCCACTGGGTGCGCGTGACATCGCACCAGTCTGGCTCCCGCTCCAGCTGGCGAAGGTGCGCGATTGGCGTGTCAAAACTCGAGCGGATTTGAAATGCCTGCTCCAAGCGGAAGCCTTGATGTCGCTCGGGAATTTGGGGAATGCGTAAATTCAGCAATTCACGTCTATAATGCTTGTCCTTTAACATGGGAACAGACATTCCATGCATTAGAGGGTTTTGTGTTTTGTAAAAAAAGATTTTAAAATTGTCCTTATATTTTATAAATAAAAATGTATAATAAAACTTTACTGTGTGATATTTATAATCATGTCTCCATTATGTAATATTTCATATCATTCATGTATCACAAGATAACATTTTTTATGATATAAAAAATTAAAAAAATATTGCAAATTATCTTAAAGATGAGATTGTGTGAGAGGCATATGTTCGCAACTTAATATACATTTCCTAAGTTCCAAACAAATGGTCATCGTGATCATTCTCTGTTTATACGATCGCATCTCTGATGTGGTGGCCGACGTTTTGACCAAAATATTGTGGCCTTTCTCAGGGCGTACTGCTGAAGGCTTAGAGCAGAGTACTCGAATACTCGAGCAATACGCTCTGAGGAAGGGCATAATACGTCGGCCGAAACGTCGGTCACTACGGCAGAGACACAGCTCGTCCCGGATAGCCTACGTAATACGACTTCCTTGTGTTGGCCTTGCAAATTACCAAAGTGTGAGTGACAAAGAGTTTTATCTAATATTTTTATTTATGATGCTCTTCTATCATTACAGTGCTACGCTCTTTTTACAGAATGACAAACTCACAGAAGTGTGAAAAGTTGTCGAGATCCTCCTGAATAAGAGAAAACCTGGATTTGCAAGAGAATGACAAGTTGATTATGTTTCAACAAACCAATTTCTCTATCCTGTTAGGTCGCAGATAATTTACAGGACGGGGAACAGGTATTGAAATCGTGAGTGTTGCGCCTCTGAGGAAAAGAACCGGTCCACAGTCTCT